>BJCM01225636.1:0-31528 GCA_018326385.1 Flaveria bidentis | reverse complement strand
TATATATATATATATATATATATATATATATATGTATGTATACTTATATATCTATATATATATATATACATATATATATATGTATATATATATATGTATATATCTATATACATATATACATACATATATATATATATGTATATATATATATATATGTATATATCTATACACATATATATATACATATATATACATACATATATACATATATATATACATATATATATATATACATATATATATATATATACATATATATATATATAATGATGAATTGAGAACTTTTTTTATGAGAATTTTAGAAACTAACATGAGACATTAGTTTTCAATGGCAAAATGGTAAATAACAAAAATATAATAAAAATTTCTAAAACAAAAATAACATGAAAATAAAAAATAAGTACACAAAAGTATTTACTCTCATTTCCCTCTTTCATAAAAAAACTTGTTTTTTTACGAAATTCGTTTTACACGTGTAAAACTATATTTACACATGTATATAACATGATTTACATATGTGTAAACATTTTTTTAAAGAAAAGATATATCAGTATGATAGGAATTGGAAAAATTAAAAATAACCCTAAAAAAAGCAGCTGACATTTTTAGGTGGGTGAGCATAAAAAAGCAGCTAACATTTTCAGAGGTTGGGTTTCAATATTAAAAAAGAAAAGAAAGTAATATATTTGTATTAATAAAATAATTACGTTTTAAATTTAATTGATTTAAATTTTCAAAAAATTATAACTTACACATAAAAATAATTTTATTTATTATTTTAAATTTTAAATTAAATAATCTATCAAATTTAAATATCAATTTTTAAAGTTTTAAGTTTTTAAATTTTAAATTCCCCCCAAATGGCTATAGTTTTAAATTGTAAATTTTTTAAACTTTCTCATAAAGGTTATATTTTTACTATATATATACAGACATTCATCTTTCATTTTCTCAACACCTTTAACTTTTTCTAACTTTTATCTTTTAAAATTTCTCATTACTTCTAACCTTTACATAAAAAAATAAGTTCAAATGGTAATGAAAGTCTACTCATTTCACCTCTTTGTTTACCTTTTATGCATGTGACTTTGAAAGAATGGTTGAATGATGACGTTAACAAAGCGTATATTGAATTGATGAAAACTCATGTTGCTAAAAGTTCTCAAAGCACAATAAAAAAACGTAGAAATATACAAAGGGATTGTGAAGAAGGGCACAAAGAAGGCTAAAGCGATGGCTAAAGGCAAGTCTAAAGGAAAAGTTAAAGCCGACTCGTCACAAATAAATGAGGTTATCGGATGTTTTCAAAATTTAACAAATGAGAGAATTCGCTATTGGTGAAATTGAATTTAAAGTACGTGAAGATATTAAGCGGAAAGATGTTCAAGCTCGTGAACAAGAGATCGCACTATATGAGCAAGTCGCATTTCATAAAATAATTTGTGACAAAATCAGGGCAAAGTATGATATTGAGGTAGTTTAATTGTTATATTGTTTAAGTTATGTATTATTTAGTTATTATAACTTTTAGTTATATAATGTTAAAATTTCAAGTTTTTAATATTTAGTATTTTTCCTCTTACGAAAAATATTAAAATTTTAAATTTTAAAATTTAAAATTTCCCTCTAAAATATAATTAAGTTTTAAATTTTAATATTTTAAAATCTTCATCCAACAAAAGACATATAAATATGTCATTTATATTTTATATTCATATATAAGATTGATAATGTGGTAATGTTTTTGGATGTTTTTAAATTTTATTATTGAAGATGTTTTTGAAGCTTTTGAAAAATGAGTTGCTTGTGATGTGGTTTTTTGATTTCATTAATAGTGATGGTTTGAACGTCTTTTTCAAAAACAAACCCCACAACAAGAGGTGTCATCACAGCTGGTTTTTCTGCCCTAAAAACACATAAAAACAGAGCTATTGGAGATGCTCTAAAACATTTCATCATTCTTTCAATAACACAATGATAACATATAACAGAATTTCATTACTTTTGTCATTTTTTGCACTCTTTAAGTTCTATAGTCATCATTTACTACTTTGAAGTATTTAAAACAATACCTGTTAATTTTAATAAATTGGAGTTAAGAAATTAATCGGGTGAAACAAGCAGATTAATACGTCGAAAATCATACAAAGTATCCGTCCTTACCATTCACAACAAAAATATATAACTTGGCACCCGTTGATGGTAGATTTCAAATTTCTAATGCCAATGACAAAACTATTACAGAATTTAAGAAGATAAAATTAACACAAAATTTAATTACATCCTGTAATAATCAGAAATCCAAAACTAACAGGTTCAAATCCAGTTTTCATACAACCAAAACCGATGAAATAACATAGGATCACTCACTTTACTTCATTATAGTAGTAGCATACTAGCAGCACCTGCATCATGGGGTATCAATGACCAGCAGTGCTTCAAGTTCTGCTCGGCGTCGTTCAAGTTCCTAACACATTTAAACAATAAATACTTGTTTCATGTCATGGGAACATATGTTCCAATTACTGATGCCAGTAATTTGCGTATATAAGCGTAGATGTAGCACATGTGGGTTGGGTGGATGGGTAAGGGGGTAATGATTTGATAAGGAACATGGCCGTCCAGGTTTGGTCCTAGCTACATACAGCATTTTTATCCATTTTTTGAGTCTTTAAACTAATGTGCTAATAATGAAAATACAAATTATGTTTAGAAAAAATCAACATTTTTCAGTAAAATAGATTAAACAACTTTATACAACTGAATAATCTTTGGCTCCCTTCAATGTGTTTGACCCATATCCTTTTTAGTTAAATCCTTTAGCTTAACCTATTTGATCCATTAGAGATAAAACACAACTCAAATCAACCCATTAATTGGTAAATAGGTCGGAATTGCCAGTTCAAGATCAGAGTAATGAATAGTGGGTGACTAAATGTACTAAACTTCCAACTAATTCTTTTTGCTGGGTGATTGACATGAACTGTTTACCTGCAGATCTTTGATGGCTTGCTGTGTTGAAACTTCTTTGTTTTGGCGAGCACGCTTAAGGAAACCAAGGCAGAGGACTCCCTAGATAGTTTCCAAATTTAGAATGAGACATCAACCAGCTAATAAAATGAAGTGATGGGGAAACTTAACAATATGAAACTTTTTGAAGTTAAAGAGGCATATCATAATAAGAAACCCGACATGATTGACATCGTTAATTATAAATACAAAATTCACACATCAAGAATCATACACAGCATGAGTATATGACGCATGATTTACACTTTAAACCAGTTGACTTAAAAGACGCCGACAACAGGCCACGTGAGTTTGCATAATACCGGTTACAGCAGTTAAGTTTTCCGTCTTTTCTTAATGTTGTAAGTTTTTCTTATGAAGGGCTTGCGTTCCTCCAATGCATTTTACTATCACAGAGCTCACAACATGCAATAAAGGCCTAGCAATGCCTAGTTGCTAACCCACAGAAATACCATGTTCAATGTTTTATGTTTCCTGCAATTAATATTGTGTCTGATTATTCATCATAACATAACTTAATTATTTGCAGATGATTTAGGAAGCTATTTTAACAACATGCTCACTAGATAACAAAAATATAACTATTCAACATTCCTTAAAAACTCTATTTGATGTCATTTATTTGACTTACTGAAACAACATAAATCAAGCCACAAGCAAGGAGCATGTAACTGGCTATGTCTTGGAGAAGAAGAACCTCATGTCGCTCCCCATATGTATCAGGATAAGCTCTTGTCATAACAGCAACACTGAAATAAAGGCAGAACCACATAACTTCCATGAGATATTGTATCATGACCACAATATCATCTCCAGTATCAGCACTCCCTTTTACTTGGAACATTTATTCAGTAAGCCAAGTTAAAATAAACACATACACACCATATAGACATATGGTGGTTTTCAATGATGTTCTAAGTGGATCTTAACAGAAGAGAAATAACAATTTTTGCACAGAAAATGAAACGAGTTTAGCCCTTTTGGGAAAGCTTAAAAACGAAAATAATATTAAAAATTAAAAGAAATAGAAAACTGCAAATATAATCCCTGTGGTTTGGTCAGATTGCATGTTTGGTCGTTAGTATTGCAAAATTGCAAACATAATCCAAAATCTTGTGAGATGTTGCAGAAAAAGGCCCCACCGTTAAACGGCTGTTAGTTTTTAGGGTTAAGTGGGGGCAAAATTTTCATTTTCCTTTCTAAGTTGATGTATCTTTTAAGGAAATAAAAGATAAGAGAATATAAAACAACAAGTTTACCCTCACTTGGAGACTATTTCTGCAAAATCATTAAATTTTGGATTATCTTTGCAATTTTGCAATCCTTGGGACCAAACATGCAATCAAACCAAACCACAGAGACTATTTTTGCAATTTTCTTTGAAAGAAATGATAGAAAGGTACACTTTCAATTAATGAAAATAGAATATTTCCTAAAGATATTTTTAGGAGACCGTATGTATATCTTTGATCTTTGCAAGGTCTCTGTATGCTACCTTGTTTAGTACTTAAGTTGCCTTTTAGTCATAGGTGTTGGTGTTAGCTCCTTTCCATGTGTGCCTTTAGCCATAGAGGCGGGTTAGCTACTCACTAGGTGAGTCTTTAATCTGAGATGTGTCACCTATTGTAGGTTGTGTCTTTAGTGTTACAAGCGTAAGCGTGTCCATAGGCTTAGGTTATAGTGTTAGATACTACCTAGGTACTAAAGATGTGCCATTAGCCGTAGGTATTTGGTTAGTGACTTTCAACATTTGCCTTTAGTCTGAGATGTCCCTTTAGTTGTATGTTTAAAGTTATGCCTTGCGCTTTAGTCTCAACTACTTTAGCAGTTTAGTATTAGGGACATTTATGCCTCATCAAGCTTTTCCCTTCTGCAATTATATCGGTTTTTTATTTATTTTTATTTTTTATTTTTTTATTTTTTTATTAACTTACAAGAGGACATCCATTAATCAGATATGCAAAAAACAGGGAGCACTGTTTTTACAGTTTGAGGTAGATTGTTTGTAAAAAACACACGCTACATGAATACATACAACCACTGAAACTGGTTAATGAGTATTACATGAATCTTTCAATCCATACTTCTCTTGGAGGCCAATAATTTGTGCAGACATCTCTCGTGTGAGCACTTTTAAAAGTGATTCATGTTGCATTGTGAATGAAAGAAATGCGACCAGGAAATCAAGCTTATTATATACTTAGAATGAAAATTAGATTAAGTGCCCAGTCTTAGAAAACATTAACTATAATACTATGGATAGCTTCCTACTGATAAACCCACTAGGTAGATAATAATGAGGCCATTTGTTTTATCAGGTAGAAACATAACTTGATTTAAACAACATGGAGCTTCGACGGTATGTGCAATGCATCAAAAGGCTAAGTATATGTAAAACAAAGCTTACAAAATTTGGAGCATTCCCCTGCCAGCCCAATATTCCAGTACCTGAAACACATCGGTTGAAGCTATGATCAGTGTATTTGGTAAACTCATTATGGTAATGCTCCAACAATATGGCAGGACTAAATTAAAATCAACTGTAAATAAACAATGCACATTTCACTTGCTTAGGCCAACACCTAAATTGCCATCTAGGTAGTCAAAGTCGCAAGGATCAAAAAAGGACATGCCCAACACAAAAAAAGGAGCAATGATGAAAAAAGGTAAAATGTATTTAGTAGGCATAGAAATTAGTACTACTCCCCAAATATAACAAGAGACCATCATTAAAACTAATAATAACTCATACAACAATTGTAGATAGAATAATACAATTCAAAGGCCAAGTAAAGAAAAGAAAAGGAAGCCCAACCAAGATAGAAGGAACCCTGATATACTATATCTAAAGCCCAAAAAATGAATAAGAAGACACCTTTTTAGGGCATCTGTAAATGCCGACTGCTAGAAGAAAGAAGCAGAGACTGCAGACTGCTTGTAAGAAAGAAGTAGACGGCCGAAAGGATGCACACGCCTCCATCACGCCTAGAGGCAGGAGACTGTCTTGGCATGTGTCTAAGGCACCTAGGCCTCCCTCGCCTGAGCACATAGGCAGGCACTTTTGACTTTATAGATTGCCCCATTGAACTTTACCAAAATAAACCAATAATCACCTCATACTATAGAGCTTAATTATTCATATACTAATTCGTAAACCCTTGTTGTAACATGAGACGAACAGGAAGCATAATCACTAAGTTTTAAGCAAAGTGATCCTTTTGGTAGATGAAAGTAAACTTGGCATACATTTCATGACCACTATTATAGTGCACATGAATTAGCCCCATTAAAACAACACAAATTGTGTCTTGTAAATCCTACTGTAAATACACAGATATCACCACACCTCAAACAATAATATAATCTGCTCCTACTTTCTTGTATAAACTAAGTATGCTGTCTGCATATTTTACGAAAATCCTAATTCAACCATTAAACAATTTTTGCATGCAGATTAGGTGAGGCTATGCAATCAATCATTCAATTGGCAGTTGCAGTTGATGAAGTTATATCATACCGTAAAAGTATATATTTTGTTACAAAAAGCACGAGAGACAACCTTCCAGAACTTGGTGATGAACGACCACTCTGTCTCCGCAACAATCACCAAAACCGCAATCACCACAGCGTAACATCTAAAAATTCCATCAAATATCTACAAAAAAAACACAAAATAACAACGATTGCATCAGCAAATGCACCACTATCTGTGTGTAGAAAGGGGGAAATTGTGATAAAATACGTACATCTAATCCATTTGTGAAGGATCGGATGGCTGAGAAGACATTGGCGACAATGCAGAGAATCGAAGCCACAACAGTGACGAAGCTGAAACATCGACAGGTGGTGAGTACCGGGTCGGGTTTGGCCCGGACTCTCGGATTGTTGGCGGATGAACTGGTGGTGGCAGTATTAGCTAGCGGTTGTACTTCCTCGATATCTCTCGCCATATCTTCCAGCACACTTTTCCGGCTACCGGAGCTCCAACACCGCAGGGCTGTGGTGGTGGTGGTGGTGGTGGGTGTGTGTGTGTGTGTGTGTGTGTGTGTGTGTGTGTGTGTGGTGTTGGTGGTGGTTGTGGGGTTTCTCTCGGTGGTTTCTGAGTTAACGGATCAACGGTGTTTGGGTAAATTTACGGTTTTGATCTCACTACGTTCAAAGTTGCCACTATTTGCCTAAAATAAGAGTAAACTTAGTTTTTGTTCAGCGTGGGTCGGGCGTTTTAACTATATTATTACAAAAAATTATCTTTCATGATATCATGTTTTGTCGTTTTATTTTAGTAATGATTTTGGTTTGTGATATTAACTTTGTTAATTTTTGTTTGTGTGTAATGATTTTTTGATCATTTTACACTTAAACGGGTTATTTTTATATTGATAAAGATTATTTAATAGTTGTTGGCAAAGATATCATGTTTTGTAGTTTTATTTAAAATTCCACCATGACTATCCATCCATCCCAGAAAGACTCTAGACTCCCCTACGAACTATGTAAAATTCTATATATGTTTATTCACCATTCATATGATAATTTTACCCAAAATAAACAAAACAAACAACCGATGTGTTTTGTGGTTTTTGTTTATAACAAATCCACTCTTGCTGATTAGCTTTTTCAACCTTGAAGATCTTAAAGCCTCATTAGAATTTCTATAAAATTTACTCATATGCATAACGATTTCATTTTGGGCACCAATAATCATTGATATGAAAACTGCTAGAGTAGAAATTGTGTTCATGAGACTAAGAAAGAGGGTAAGGATGTGATGGGTTTGGGTTTGGATTTGGGTCTAGGGTTTTCTAACGGGGGATAGACCCGGAGAAGAAAACCAGAGGGTGGGCCCAATACCCCTTGTTGGGTCAGATAAAACTGATGCAATCAAAACAACACTTAGAATTTTGGTGCAACTGAAAAAAGGCTTCCGAAGACAAATCTGCACTTCCGAAGCCATGTTGAAGAACTTCCTTAGATTGAATGAGAAAAACTTCCGAAAAGGAACTTTGTCTTCCGAGACTAAGTAATTCCTCTTCCAAAGACAAACACTTAGAAGTTTCAAGACGAGGACTTCCGAAGTATAAAGTCTTGAAGACCAGTGGAAGTCTTAAAAAAGTTGATTTTTTCAAAGTATAAATGGCTTTGGAAGAACTTATTCTTCCGAAGCTAGTTAACCTTTGGAAGAACCAACTATGAACTCGTGGACATAAGTATGGTCTGTCTAGTAGTCGTTGCCACCTTTGATATAATGCATGGCGCTTTCCCACAACCATGTAGTTGACCATACTTTATTCCACTGTTCACATCTTATCAATTTATATAATTACGACATATAGTTGGTGACAAAAGGTAAGTCATGGACCTAACTACCTAGTTTAGGATAATATTTTATTTTAGATACCTTACTTCTAACAAAGTAGTATTGTTTAGTAGTAAGTTCCAGCTGTTAATCTAAGTATAGCCGGTTATAGATAGTAATATATATAGTTTCTCATTGTAACTTAGTTCGTATGCTTGTAAGAGTCTTGTAACTTTGAGTTGAGAAGTAATATATACAAGTATCTTGAAAACTATTTTTTGTGTTCATTAACTTAGCATATTAACTCATTCAAAGATTATGCTTTATCATTCGAGTGTGTTTAAGTGAGTTTGTGAGTTAAACTTTATGTTGAGTGACAAACAACGATCCTACAATTGGTATCAGAACTTCTTAGGCTCTTGATTATGAGATCTAACCATCCCAAATCATCTTGTTTCATCCCTCATTCACTCACTACACTAAAAATGGCCATCAACCAAAAATCCTCCGAGTTAGAAATGGGAACCATGACTAAGGCTTGAATTATCACTCCTAATAATTTCAAATCTTGGTGCAAAATAATTGAAGGTTTCATTAAGTATCAAGACTACAAAATGTGGAGATCTATCACCCATGGTCCTCACAAGCCAAAGGTGGAGTCACCGGCTAGTAATGGTGCTATGATTATCACCCATGGTCCTTACAAGCCAAAGGTGGAGTCACTGGCTGGTATTAGTGCTATGATAGAGAAAGTTGTTGAAGAATACTCTGATGAAGACTTCAAGAAGATGGATATCGATAGTAAAGCCATGATAGAATTCATCACAACCATACCAAACTCCATAATGGTAGGCTTTGAGAATTATGAAACCACCAAAGAACTCTTTGATGCTTTAGTATAAATATACTTTGGTTCCACTGAATCCAAAGAGTCCAAGAGAGATACCCTAAAGCAGCAATTTGAAAACTTCACTCATATTGCTGAAGAGTTCCTGAGCCAACAATTGTTCATGTATATGGACCTAATCACCTCACTTCAATCTGTGGGAGTGACTCTTGAGAAGAAAGACATTGTAAGGAAGTTCATGAGTACACTTTCTC
Source organism: Flaveria bidentis (assembly GCA_018326385.1). Classification (NCBI taxonomy): domain Eukaryota; kingdom Viridiplantae; phylum Streptophyta; class Magnoliopsida; order Asterales; family Asteraceae; genus Flaveria; species Flaveria bidentis. The sequence goes on along the minus strand of BJCM01225636.1, from coordinate 22,101 downwards.
ATAAATGGACTTTTTATTATGTACCTATCAAGAGAACTAAAAACCTTAACACTCTCATAATGACTGAACTATATGGCATCCTTGATGGATACCGTATGGAGATGGAAACTCAAAGAGGCCCCAGATGAGCAGAATTTCTAGCTTTCCTACTAACAATGCATTACTTGTTGTTGAAGGCTCAAGAACTCATCAGCCCTAGCTGTACCTGAATTATCCCGAACAACCATCATCTAACTCTAGGCCATATATCGTTTTAACAGGCTCAACAAAGTCCCTTCTAGGATAGTTGTGCATTTGTTTCAGGAAGTGGGCACTCTAAAGATTTTCAATTTTTCCTTGATGATCTTGAGTCCTTCAACCCAGATGATATGGAATACATGGACATTGCCCAACAAAAGACACTTTTAACCTTTAGAGCAAAGAAGTTATTTAAAAGAACTGGAAGACAGTTCCCTCAGAACCCAATCCAACATCAAATTTAGGTTAGATAAATCAAAAGCCATGTGCTACAACTGTATTAACTTGGTCATTATGCAAGGGAATGCAAGGCTCCAAAGTCCAACCCTGGAGCTACTCAAGCCTCCCACCATCCTGCCACTCCTAAAGCTACTACAAAGCCAACTAAACAGCAAACGCTGCTGTTGCTCAAGAAGTTGATTGGAGCGTTATGGTGCAATATGTCACTCTTGCTTAAGCTCTCATTGTTAGAACTAAAGATAGTAAGGTATTTGACATCTTTGTATTCCAACATGTATTGCAAAGATTAAACTTTATCAGGACAACAACATGGAGATCAAATATGATATTGAGTCTTTAAATATACTAAAATCTGACTTTAAGAGAGCAGAATCCGACTACAAACTCAAAATTGAAGAGTTAGAGAAAAATGTTTCTTCTTTAAAACATGAACACTCAAACTATAAGGCTCAAATAAAAGATTTGATTTCTAAGTTGACAGAGGATCAAGCCCAACTAGTAATAGTTGAGGCTAAAACAAAGATATATGCTATTGAAGAGCATAACTTCAAAACCATTATTGCATCATCCTCCCACTCAAAAAATGTGTTATCAAAACAAAATTAGGTTAGGAACCAATGAAATTGCTCCATCATATTCCTATATGTCTGTAAGAAAACCAAGATGTGGTACTGATGAGCAAGAGTTTCTAATGGCTGACCCACTACCCAATAACCAAAAGAATAATGTAATAATGGACACCACCAGAGAGAGATAAGGATTAGGAAGAAAATCTCATCCATGCTGCTGATCAACCTTTGACCACCAAAGCCCAAAGAAATAAAATCAAGGCAACGAGAAAAACTATCAAGAATATGGCTGAATCAAAGTTGAAGATAGACGCAAAGCAAAAAGGTGTATTCATCTCAGCCAGATTCCAAGTGGTTGGAAGTTCTGATCTAGGAAAGAAGTGTACTGCCATCACTCCTATCTAGCTGAAAGATCAGAAATTAGAGGGAAAGGCTGTTGAAGAAGAGAAGAAGTGCAAGATTGTTATTACAATCCAACAAGCACACACTATGCAAACAATGTTAGAAAGAAGGAGTCAAGGAGGGCTTCATATTTGGAAGTTATCATACGGTTCAAGTTTTCAAAAAAAGGAAAACTTGTTTTCGAAGCCAAGTTGCTTTCGAAAGAAACTCATTCTTTCGAAAGGAAAATAGATTTGGAAGACAAGCCAAGGTACAAACAGAGAAACAAAAAGAAACCTTCCGAGAAGAAGACTGCTTCGAAAGAAAAGATAGTAATAGCTTCTTCCAAGAAGAGAGAAGCCTTGGAAGCTAGTCATGCTGCTCAAGCTTCTACAAGCTCATCTACTCCGATCAACCAAAGGATGGAATGAAAGATCAGAGAAGATGTTGTAGTCCAAACCTCTTCTCCACCAGTCATAATTGAACCCCATGCATATATTTTGGTTTATTTACCTTATCTACATTGGAAGAAACCCAAGACCAACAAGGCTTGGGTTTCCAATAGCAACTAATCATTTCACCTTATGTGCAGGGACATCCACATGACAAAAATGGCAATGTGTGGATTATAGATAGTGGATGCTCGTGGCACATGACTGGAACATATCTCTTCTTTTAAAATTTGAACATTTAATAGAGGTCCTGTTCAATTTGGAGGTGAAGTTAGAGGATACATTTCTTGCAGAGGTAGTGCATCTAATTGTAAGTTAAAGGTTGACAAAGTAAACTTTGTCAAACATCTTGAACATAATCTTGTAAGTGTTTCTCAATTTTGTGATCAAAAGTAGCAAATACTTTTCACAAAACATGAGTGCAAGCTGGATATGAACAATGCTTCCCCACTGGGTGAATTGTCATGATTTCTTTCCAAATATAATAGTGATGAGTCAACTCTATGGCATAAAAGAATGTGTCATGTCAATTATAAAACTATGAATAATTTGGTTAAAAATAACTTGGTACATGGTGTGCCTAAAAAGGATTTTTTCTGCAAAGATAACTGTGTTGCTTGTCTGAAAGGGAAGCAATACAAGGCATCTTATAAATCCAAAGAAGTTAAATCTATCACTACTTCATTAAACTTATTGCACATGAATCTATTTGGTTCTACAAGTATAATGAGTATTGGAAGGAAATCATACTTCTTTGTGATTGTTGATGATTTTATAAGATTTACATGTGTATTCTTTTTAAGATCTAAAGATGAAACAATTGAAACTTTAAAATCTTTTATTCTTAAAATAGAAAATCAAATTGATCACAAGGTAAAAATCATAAGAAGTGATCAAGGGATTGAGTTTAAGAATCAATTTTTTGATTCATTATGTAACTCAAAAGGGATTGCCAGATAATAAAATGCTCCTAGAACTCCTCAACAAGATGATGTTGCTGAGAGGAGAAATAGGACACTTATTGAGGCTGCTAGAAACATATTGGTTGATTCAAAGCTACCTTTAACTTTTTGGGCGGAGGCACTCAACACTGCATGCTATGTGCAAAACAAGGTTCTAATAGTTAAGATCCATTGAAAAACCACTTATGAGCTATGGAATAAGAGGCCATCATTCTTTGGCTTTCTTAGGTCCTTTAGTAGCAGGTGTACCATACTTAACACAAAGGACAATTTGGTAAAATTTGCTGAAAAGTCGGATGATGCTATCTTTATTGGATATTCCTCAAGCTTTATTTCTTATAGAGTTTATAACATTAAAAATCAACAATTTGAAGAATCACCCAACATTGTTGTAAATGAGCACACTATTTATGTTAAGGGGAATGGACCTGACCATATTTTTTACTTTGAACTGTTGTCAGCAAACCGGATGATGCTGAAAAGTCGGATGATGCCATCTTAGGAACTAATGGGGCTTCAACAAGTTGTTAGCAAAATGAGCCTAAAAACTCATCAAGTGACAACTCCAGCATACAATACCAAGGAACATGCAAATATCGATGTTGCTTCACATCATAAAACTATTGATGGTGTCTCACATTCATTCAATCAGTACTCATTGAATGAGCATGAGACATCAGCTAGAAATAACGTTTCAAATTCCGAGCAAAACTTTTCTAACTTGGATTTTTTTATATAATTAGATGTTAATCCAAGGCTCAGAATCCATAACACTCATCTAGCTAAAAACATCATTGGGATGTCTTAGAGGGTGTGAAAACAAGAGGACAAACCCATAATGGGAATTTCTACTTGTATTCATGCTTTCTCTCACAAATAGAACCAAAGAAGGTGGAAGACGCTCTCAAGTACAACAGCTAGGTTGAATCAATGCAAGAAGAATTGCTTCAATTCAAGAGACAAAAGGTATGGATCCTATGTCCGCTACCACCTGGTCAAGTAACTATTGGCATAAAGTGGGTGTTTAGAAACAAAAGGTTTGATAGAGGTTTGATTATCAAGAACAAGGCAAGACTTGTAGTTCAAGGATACATGCAAGAGGAAAGGATACATTACACTGATGTCTTTGCACTTGTTGCAAGACTTAAGGCTGTGGGAATCTTCCTTGCTTATGTAGCATCCAAAAACTTTATCGTCTACCAACTTTATGTCAAATGCACATTTTTGTACATGGATATAGATAGAGAAGTCTATGTGTGCTGGCCTCTAGGATTTGAAGACCCACAACATCCCAACTATGTGTGCAAATTGGATAAAGCTCTACATGGGCTACACCAAGCACCTAGGTTGTGTTATGAGACACTTTCTCAATTTCTACTGAAGCATGGATACTCTAGAGGCATAATAGACAAAAAAATGTTTATAAAGAAGTTCGTGAAAGACATTTTGCTTGTACAAGTCTATGTAGATGACATAATATATGTTTCCTAAAATGACTAGATATGCAAAGACTTTGAAAGCATTATGAAGAAGAAGTTCGAGATGAGTTCCATGGGAAAGATGGATTTCTTTCTTGGAATTCAAGTGAAGCAGATGAAAGATGGATTCTTTATAAATCAATCTAAATATGTCAATGACATTTTAGAAAGATTTGAGATGAAAGATTGTAAACCAGCCAAGACACCTATACCCAGAAATCATAATCATTGTCTTAACTCTAAGGGGGAGGATACTAATCAACATTAGTACAGGGCAAACATAGGATCTCTGATGTATCTCATAGCAAGTAGACATGATATCATGTTTGCAACTCGAATTTATGCAAGATATCAGGATGCTCCAAAGGTGTCTTACCTAATTGCTATCAAGAGAATCCTTAGATACGTCAAAGGATCTCCAAAGCTGGGTCTCTAGTATCCTAGGAATCAAGACTTCAATCTATATAGTTACACTGATAATGATTATGGTGGCTGCAACAACAACAAGAAAACCACATCAGGAGGATGTCAATTTCTTGGTGGAAGAATCGCCTACTAGAAATATAAGAAGTAATCATGTGTCTTAACATCAACTGCTGAAGCTGAATACATTGCTGCTGCAAGTTGTTGTGCTCAGTTGCTCTAGATTCAAAATCAGATGTTAGACTATGGCTTCAACTTCATGGAGACCCCTATCCAAATTGACAACAAGAGTGCTATTTCTATTACAAAAAATCCAGTGAAGTGCTCCAAAACAAAGCACATCATCATCAGGTATCATTTCATTCGAGATATTTATGAGAAAAAACTTGATCATACTAGTCAAAGTTGACTCAAATGAACAATATGCTGATTTGTTCAACAAAGCTTTTGATGAACAAAGGTTTAAGAATTTAATCATAGCTATTGGGATAATAAATATTGATTAGTTTATCTCTTATGAAAACCTTTTAAATATGTATTTTGTTTATGTTGTGTCTTTATAATCTAAGCCCTGTTACAAAAGGTCTTTCTTACAAAAAAAGACTTTCTAAGTATGAGTTCTTCCGAAGTGAAATTTATTCTTGAATGATATATTTATATATCTTCCGAAGGCGAATTCCTCAGAACAATTATTTTCTTCTGCAAGATTTTTGGTCTCGAAAGAAAATTTGATCTTCCGAAGGGTTTCTTAGAAATCAAGTGCAAAAGTTGAAGTCAAGCGGGTTGTAGGAAGCTCTACTCGAAGGGGCTATTAATGTGAGTTCTAGGACCCCTCTTTTACACGTTTTTGACTGATTTTAGGGCTAGAACACATAGCAAACTATTTTTGGTCGTGTTGGGTGTTGAACCCGATTGTGTGTGTTTGTGTGGGTGTGCGAATGGGTGGGGATTGTGTTTGGTCTTGTGAGGTTTGAATGAGGTTATGGTTGTGTTTCTAAGGCTTAGGATGGTTGGTTTAAGCTTAGAACATGTTAGAAAAGGGTCGGAGACCAAAATCTGCAGTGCAGGTTCGAAGAAACTACATTCTACACCCAGCTAGGGCTCATGCGACTAGAAGCCATGAGACCGAATGGCATGCGACCGGAGGCCATACGGCCGAAAGGCATGCGATTGAAGGCCATGCGCCTGAATGTTATATGACTGAAGTCAATGCATCTGAATGCCATGCGACTGAGGTTCATACGCATGGAAGTCATGCGACTGAAGGTCACGCGCCTTAAAGTTATACAACTAAAGGCTATGCGACTGAGAGTCCATACACCCCATAGTGCCCATGCGTCTAGAGAATGTCCATACGCCTAAGTGTTCTCATGCGCCTGGAAGGCCATGCGACTGAATAGTGCCCATACGCCCAAATAGGGCTCATGCACCCGAAAGAACATAGTTTATTTTCTGATGTTTGGGGGAAGTGTAGATGTAGGCTTTGACTTGGGAGGTTCCCAGGGGTTCATGTAAGTTGACTTTAGAGGTCATTGATGATATGATAGGCATGATTGATGATGCATGATTGGTGCTTATGCATGATTATAGGTATGTGGTATGTTATGCCTGTTTGTATGATTATGTCTGATTGTATGATCTTATGTTATGTTCCTTATTACGTATGATGATGTGACTTTACGTGGTGTGATTATGATGAACTTAAAGTATTATCTTAACAAAGTGAATGATTTAAGATAATAAAAGTGGAAGATAATGAACAATCGAATGAAAAGCCTTGCAAGCAAATGCAAGGAGGTTCACAACTCATTGAGAGTTGTTAGCTCAACTATGCATTTCTACAATGTGTGATTTTGGATAACTTATAAGGGTTCATACACAAAGTAAGAGTTCAATCTTGGTGACTGCTCCAATACATGCGATTTCCTAATCTGTGTGTTATACAACGTGCGATCTTGGCTAACCCATAAGAGTTCACACACACAGGGGGAGTCTGTCCTGGTGACCACTCCATACGTGCGATATGGGGTCCTTGTCGTTTAACCCTAGATGAATTTCTTGGTGCTCTAGAGGGGGTTTAAGCATATGACAAGACCTAGATAGAAGTGTAATGACAATAAATGTACGAAATGTGCGATAAGTACGAAATGTACGAAACGAACGATGATGAAGATAATAATTATTACCTTGATGTATGTATGATGTGTGATCACGTGCGATAGTAAAGAAATTGTTTTAATGAATGAAAGGCAATATAATGTTTTTATAAAACTAGAACTCACTTAGCAACGTGGACTTTTATGTGTTTCTAGTTGGCAAGTAATGGTTGCTGAGGATGGCACGGGGTAACTACTCGGCTTATTTTGGATGACATTATTTTGTATATTGTTTTTGCATTATAATGCGAACAAACAATATTTTGTAATGAATGTTGTATTATTTTGGAAAAGCGTTTATTTTAATGCAATGAAATGTTGTTTTTAATGTTTCCGCTGTGATGTTTTAATGAAGTTAATGTAAATATATGTTCTTGTGCAATGATTGACCAGCTGTAAGCGTTCTAGGAACGGGGCCTTACAAGTTGGTATCAGAGCCAAAGTTTAAGTGAAACGGGTAAATTTTCAAAACAAACCTTAACTTAAACTGAAAATGGGATGGAAAGGGAAAGGATGCCAGTCTGAGTAGTTGCGTGCCATGAGGTATTTTCTTAATGATAATCGGTATTACGTGCGCATGTTATGTGGTTTATGTGTTGTTTGTAGATTTAGATACCGATGTAGTCAGGATAGGTAATGCTTGGGGTATGAAGAGTAAATTAAGTGGCTAATCATAACTGGCCACTATAATTAGGGACTTACTATACTTGACATAAACTAAGTTGTTCCCTTGAATGACCGTGTTGGTGCTTGAATCTTTTAGTGTGTGTTAGAGGATGGCTGGTGGTAGATCATCTAAAGCTTCACGGGGTGGAGGTCGTGGTGGACGTGGTGCCGAACCATGGGCCAAAAGAGGAAGGCCCAGAGTTGAAAAGGTGGTTCATGAAGAACCTGAGACCCCTCATCCGAAGGGCGGTGATAAGAGTGCTAATTTGAGAGCCTCAGTAAAGGAGGCTGTTGTAGAAGAAGTTCATCAGGTCATGCAGACAATCTTACCGTCTGTGGTGACCGAAGTGATAAAGGTCGTAAAGGAAGGAGAAAGAAAGGAGAGAAACAGGTCCTCGGGAGGACGGGAGCGACCGGAGCCTGAAACGGTTCTCTCTGATGATGAAGAAGAGGAAGAAGAGCCTGCGCCAGAGGCGACATGAGGCTATAACTATAGGGCATTTCAAAGATGCAAGCCCTCTACTTTTGATGGTAACGACACTGCTGCTGCTGCTCACCGATGGGTGAGGGAGATGGAAGATTTTCTTGATATCAGCGAGTGTCGGTAAGACCAGAAGGTGAAGTTTGTTGCCCACTCGTTTGTGGAATCGGCTTTGTGTTGGTGGGACAATCTTGTCCAAGCCAAGGGTAGTCGGGCAATTGTGAGAATGAGGTGGTCTGAGTTGAAGAAGTTGGTGATCGAGGAGTTCTATCCTCATAGGGAAATGGATAAGGTGGAAAGGGAGTTCCTGCAGCTGAGGCGGGAACAATGACTCATCAGCAATACGCCACGAAGTTTAATGAGATGGCATGGCTGGTGCCTAATCAGGTGACACCTCTGTCATGAAAGATCAAGAGGTACATCCAGGGCTTGCCGGCGGATATCCGTAGGCACATGATCGCTGCCCGACCGAGCACGTTTAGGTCGACAGTTGATTTGTCAGGAAGGTTGTATGACGAGCGAGAGGTGGTGGTGGCCGAGCTGAGCAAGAAGGGTGGTGGCAACCGGAATTGGAATGGGAAAATGTTTGGTAGGGGTGGTGCCCCGACGAGTAACAAGAAGGCACGGGTGGATGATCGCCGTGTGGTCACACCCGGTGCGGGGTCAAGAGATGTGGTAAATGCGGGAAGGAGCATCCGGGAGAATATAAATGGGGATCAAACATCTACTTTAACTGTGGGAAGCCTTTTCATATGGCTAGATATTGTGGGGTTGTAAGATGTTATAATTGTGGGGAGACTGGCCACATGAGCAGGGACTGTAAAAAGCCAAGGGCTGAAGGTTCGGGAGTGAAGAAGGTTGGAGGAGAAGGACCGAGGGCGAGTGCAAATTTACGATGACGCATGATGAGGCTAGGACGGACCCTGATGTCGTGTCAGGTATGTTTCTAGCAAACCAAACTTTAGCCTCTGTGTTATTCGATTCTGGTGCTAGTAAAAGTTTTATTTCTGCTACTTTCTGTGCTAAACTGCCTGCTAGTTGTAGGAGTGTAGATGCACCCTTTGATGTAGAAACTGCTATAGGTAAGTCTACCAGGATTTTTGAGATGATAGAGGGTTGTGACGTGGAATTAGAAGGTCATAAGTTTCCTATTAGACCATTCGTGATGACCTTAGGCGGGTTTAACGTAGTCCTGGGAATGTATTGGATGGCGAACTACAAGGCGAATATTGTGTGTCGCAAGAAGATGATTCGTTTGACAGCGCCTGACGGGAGTTTGGTGACGATTTATGCTGATCAGGTCACTACGATTCCGAAGTTGAATTCGATGGCGGTGGCAGGAAAATGCATGAGGCGTGGATGCAATGCCTACTTGGCCTATGTTATGGATGTGGATACACCAACACCATAACTGTCTGATGTACCAATTGTGTGTGACTTTCCAGATGTATTTCCCGTAGACTTACCAGGAGTGCCACCTGACTGAGAGATCGAGTTTTAGATTGATTTGATACCAGGTGCCCAACCTGTTGGCAAGGCACCGTATCGATTGGCTCCGACTGAGATGAAAGGGTTGATGGAGCAATTACAAGAGCTGCTGGATAAGGGGTTCATTAGACCGAGTATCTCTCCTTGGGGTGCTCCAGTCTTATTCGTGAAGAAGAAAGACGATAGCATGTGGATGTGTATTGACTACCGTGAGCTAAATAAGTTGACGGTAAAGAACCGATACCCGTTACCAAGAATTGATGATTTGTTTGATCAGCTTCAAGGTGCCAGTTGGTTCTCGAGGATAGAACTTTGATCTTGCTACCATCAGTTAAAGGTAAAAGAGCATGATACTCCTAAAACAGCTTTTCGCACGCGTTATGGTCACTATAAGTTTCTTGTTATGTCATCTGGCTTGACCAATGTGCCAGCTGCTTTTATGGACTTGATGAATCGAGTGTGTCGGCTGATGTTGGATAAATCAGTGATTGTGTTTATTGATGATATTTTGATTTATTCGAAGAGCGAGGAGGAGCATGCCGATCACATTTGAGAGGTGTTGGAGACGTTAAGAAGGGAGAAGTTGTACGCTAAATTCTCCAAGTGCGCTTCTAGCTATGCGAGGTTCAGTTCTTGGGTCACGTGGTGAATCTTGAGGGGATTATGGTGGACCCAGCAAAGGTGGAGGCGGTGATGCAAAGCCATCCGAGATTCGTAGTTTCTTGGGTTTGGCGGGCTATTACCGAAGGTTTATTCAAGAATTATCTAAGATCGCTTCTCCATTACCCAAGTTGACCCGTAAGGATGTAAAGTTTGTGTGGGGTCAAGCTCAAGAGAAGGAATTTGAGGAGTTAAAGGCGAGATTGACTCAAGCTCATGTTTTGTCGTTACCCGATGGAAGTGAAGATCTGGTGGTTTATTATGATGCTTCCTACTTGGGGTTGGGGTGTGTGTAAATGCAAAGAGGAAGGGTTATAGCCTATGCATCCCGACAGTTTAAGGTTCATGAGGTTAGCTACCCTACTCATGACTTGGAGCTAGCAGTTATGGTCTTCGCATTGAAGATTTGGAGGCACTACTTGTATGGGACGAAGTGCACTATATTCACCGACCACAAGATCTTGAAGTATTTCTTCGAGCAGAAAGATTTGAACATAAGGCAAAGGAAATGGTTGGAGCTCATAAAGGACTATGATTGCGAGATCCATTACCATCCGGGCAAAGCCAACGTGGTGGCGGATGCCTTTAGTTGAAAGGAGAGGCCCGAGCCGATTCAAGTGAAAGCTTACCAGTTGATCATGACCTCTGATGTGATGAAGCAGGTCAAGGAGTTTCAAGATAAGGAATTGAAAGAAGATCATCTTAACTCTGAAAGAATGAGAGGTCTGGTTGCGTATTTGGGTGAAAACGCACTTGGCGTTAGAATTCAATTTGGGCGGATGTAGATTCCTCGTTTTGGGGATCTACACGTGAAGATTATGGATGAAGCTCATAAAACTCAATAATCTATTCACCCCGATGCTACGAAGATGTACCAGGACATGAAGAAAGATTATTAGTGGCCGGGTATGAATCGTGATGTGATGGAGTATGTGAGTAAATGCCTTACTTGTTTAGAAGTGAAGGTTGAGCATCAAAAGCTGTATGGGAAGATCCAACCGTTGGATATACCAGAGTGGAAGTGGGAGCACATCACCATGGATTTTATTACAAAGCTACACGTACCATGAAAGGGTATGATGCTATATGGGTGATTGTTGATCGTTTGACGAAGAGTGCTCACTTCCTACCGATTCGCAAGACATATTCATCTGAGAGGTTGGCGGATCTATTCATTAAAGAGATTGTAACTCGTCATGGTGTGCCAGTGTCTATTGTGTCCGATCGTGACACTCAGTTTACATCTAAATTTTGGAAGAAATTCCACAACGCAATGGGGACGAGGTTACATATTAGCACGACTTATCATCCTCAAACGGATGGTCAGTCGGAAAGGACCATTCAAATGCTGGAGGATATGCTCTGGGCATGCGTCATTGATTTTGGAGGAAGTTGGGATGACCACTTACCGTTAGCTAAGTTTTCATATAACAAAAGTTATCATGCCAGTATTGGTATGCCTCCTTATGAGATGCTATATGGTAGGAGATGCAGAACACCTGTGTGTTGGGGTGATATCGGCCATAAAGAGTTAGGGAGCGTCGAGGTGGTCGAGGCTACGAATGAGAAGCTGGAAAGGATCCAGGCCTTCATGAAGGTGGCCAAAGATAGACAAAAGTCATATGCTGATACATGACATAGACCGATTGAGTTCCAGGTGGGTGATAGAGTTATGTTGAAAGTCTCACCTTGGAAGGGTATCATTCGGTTCAGAAAGTGTGGCAAGTTGAGCCCGAGATACATAGGGCCTTTCCGAATCATTCCTCGAGTAGGAGAGGTGGCCTATAGACTGGAGTTACCAGAGGACTTAAGTGGAATTCATCCGACATTCCATGTATCTCATCTGAGGAAATGTTTGGCAGATGAGGATATGGGATTACCACTGGAGGATATCGAGGTAGATGAACAGCTCAATTATGTGGAGCAACCAGTGGCGATCATTGACCGTAAAGAGAAGAGGCTGAGGAATAAAGTAGTTCCTCTTATGCGTGTACAGTGGAAGTACAGGAAGGGATCTGAGTCTACGTGGGAGACAAAGGAGGAAATGAGAAAGTATTACCCATGTTTGTTTGAGGAATAACAGGTTTCAGGGACGAAACCTATATAAGGGGGGGTGGACTTGTAACACCCGGTTATTTCCTTTGAAGCCAAAGAAAGAATAAAAAGAAAGAAAAGAAATAAAGTCCAAGTTGAGGGACCAATCTTGCCAAAAAGGGAAAAAATTTGGAAGAGTGGGTGTAAAAGGCCATGGCTGCCCACACCCCTCTCCCATACTCATCTTCAATCAGCCAAGAGAGAAGAAAAAGGAGAAAAGGGCAAAAGCTTAGGGTTTATTGAAAATCAAGTGCAAAAGTCGAAGTCAAGTGAGTTGTAGGAAGCTCTACTCGAAGGTCTATTAATGTGAGTTCTAGGATCCCTCTTTTACACGTTTTTGATTGATTTTGAGGCTGGAACACATAGCAAACTGTTTTTGGTTATGTTGGGTGTTGAACCCGTTCGTGTGTGTTTATGTGGGTTTGTGAACGGGTGGGGCTTGTGTTTGGGCTTGTGAGGTATGAATGATGTTATGCATTATTGTAGGTATGTGGTATGCTATGCATGTTTGTATGATTATGTCTAATTGTATGATTTTATGTTACATTCCTTATTACGTATGATGATGTGACTTTACGTGGTGTGATTATGATGAACGTAAAGTATTATTTTAATGAAGTGAAAGATTTAAGATAATGAAAGTGGAACATAATGAACGAACGAATGAAAATCCTTGCAAGCAAATGAAAGGAGGTTCACAACTCATTGAGAGTTGTTAGCTCAACTGTGTGTGTCTACAGTGTGCATTTTTGGCTAACTTATAAGGGTTCATACACACAGTAAGAGTTCAGTCTTGGTGACTGCTCTAATACGTGTGATTTTCTAATTACTGTGTGTTATACAACGTGCGATCTTGGTTAACCCATAAGAGTTCACACACATAGGGGGAGTCTGTCCTGGTGACCACTCCATACGTGCGATATGGGGTCCTTGTCGCTTAACCCTATATGAATTGCATGGTGCTCTAAAAGGGGGGTAAGCATATGACAGGACCTAGATAGAAGTGTAATGACAATAAATGTACGAAATGTGCGATAAGTATGAAATGTGCGAAATGTACAAAACGAATGATGATGAAGATAATAATTATTACCTTGTTGTATGTATGATGTGTGATCACGTGTGATAGTAAAAAAAGTGTTTTAATGAATGAAAGGCAATATAATGTTTTTATAAGACTAGAACTCACTCAGCAAAACTGACTTTTATGTGTTTCCAGTTGGTAGGTAATGGTTGCTGAGGATGGCACGGGGTGGCTACTCGGCTCATTTTGGATGACATTTTTTGTATAATGTTTTTGCATTATAATGCAAACAAATGATATTTTGTAATCAATGTTGCGTTATTTTGCAAAATCATTTATTTTAATGAAATGAAATGTTGTTTTTAATGTTTCCGCTGCGATGTTTTAATGAAGTTAATGTAAATATATGTTTTTGTGCAATGATTGACCAGCTGTAAGCATTCTGGGAACGGGGCCTTACATGAATCTATGAAACTTCTTCCCTCGAAATACCATTTTACTCTCGGAAGCAAATTTCTCTTCGGACATAATTTTCCTTCAGAAATAAACATTGGCTTTTGAAGATATTACTTTTAGAAAACACTTACTCTCGGAAGAAAGCCTTACTGTGTAATGAAAAGCTTTGGCCCCACTCTGTTAAAAGGTAAGATTTTATTAATGATGTTAGAATATTTTAAATAGTTTAACCTTATTGCGCCTATCAAATCAGAACCAAAACTGACCTTTCACCTATCCATCTGACTTTTACCTCATTTATAAGCTTTCGACTTCCTCTCTTTAGTCTTTTTACCTGATCACAATCCTTAAACCTCCATCTTCTTCATTTTCACTCACTCTCAAATCTCTTCCATTCCACTAAACTTTTTAGATAATGGCTCCAAATCCTCAACATAACCAAGATGCACTCCTTGACTAATCAAAGGATGTTGACTTTGCCCCTATCATCCAGTTTCTAACTCAATTCGTTTACTTCACCATCCTGACTTTAAAACCCACTGTATACTCCAATCACATGGCTGAATTTTGGGCAAATGGCCGAATTGACACACTGAACGGAGAAAGAGTCATCAGATCGAGGATCTGTGGACAAGAATTGATCATTTCTGAACAAAGCATCAGGGAGCATCTGGAGCTTCATGATGAAGGAGCTCCTACTAAATTTACCAAATATGATTTGGAAGACACCTACACACAAATTGGATATGGAGGTGATATGAGCAGGTCAACAGTCTATAAATTTAACTTCTCTTACAATTGGAAGTTCATGCTGCATATTGTTCTTCATTGTCTTTCCAATAAATTAGGTTGGTGGGATCAACTCCCTTATGACCTAGGATGTCTTGTTCATGGGTTGGTTAGAGGCTTCAGATTCAATTACTCTAGGTTTGTGTTGAATAACCTCATAGAAAACCTCCGCAGGGAACCATTTTACATGTTTCCCAGGTTTATTCAACACATCATCAACTGTGAGCTGGACCAAGACAAACTTAGCTGTGAAGAAACTCTTTTTATCCCTCACATGAGGCCAGACATCTTCAAAGTTCTGAAGAGGACGTCCACCAACTTCACTGGGATATTCACTACACTCTTTTGCAGGTATGATCGAGCCAATGGCTCCTAGTGACATCCCTATAAGCCCTACATGTGATGAACCTCCACCAACAATCACCATTTCACTGCAAATTGCCACTTCCCACCCCATTAAATTCACTTACCAAAGATGTTCCAAATGAATCCTTGTTCAATCTACTATGATTGAACAAGCCCTATTTGTTCAATCTAAAAAGGCTAGAGTGGAATAATAAGCTTCCACTCAGCCTGAGGTCCAACCATCCTCCATTATTGACCTCAATATCAGTGTTTAGTGTCCATAGTCTCTATCTGATAAGCTCGTAACCCAAACCTTTAGCCCTTGGGGTGAGTCCCAATACTTACTTGAGCAACCAACAAGGGACAACAAAATTATTGGCTTAATGCCATTAGATATTAACTAAGGTCCCGGGTCACTAAGTTTAACTTTTACATCCTTTACTGACCAATTAAACCAATATGATGAAAATCTCATGTTCCATCAGGGCCACGATGTTGATATACCACACCAATCTCAAGATCAACTGAGCCCTACGGAACCTCTGATTTCTAGCCCCATCAGCAAATCCAAACTAAGGTGAGTCCCACAGATGTGGATGGGACTCATTTAGACTCAGCTGCCACTACTAAGAGTGTCTCAATGGGCTCTGAGGATAGTGGTAACATCTCTAAGACTGAGTTTATGGCTACTTTTCCCATTGATGCCTTGAAAGAAACATTAGTTTGCAATGGAAATCAAGGTGCCAAGAAACCATATCTGGTGATGAGGATGAACATACTAGGTATGTTATCTCATCTCCTCGTGATTCTTCAAAAGAAGATGAGGGAAGTCTGCAAATAACCATTAGAGACCTAATTTTGAAGTCTCAAACCTTGAATTAAAGGTTCAGACTTTAGAGGATAGGTCTACCACTCAGCAACTTGAGATTGAAAATCACAAGGCCAAACTAGATGAGAAATAGATTGAGAAGTCTGTTAGGCACGTACCTGTTCAAGTATCTTTAAGTTCTTCCTCTAGCTTGTCTACTTCTCAAGATAATGCTACCAAAAAAAGGGAGAATGTACAGAGTCAAGCACCTAAGGAACCTCACTTGCCCATCTCTACTTTATCTTCATTTTACCCTACACAACCACAATCTGCAACCATCTTCCCTCAGCCTCCCTCAATCATATTTCAAGTGGACCCAAGGATGCTTATTGATCTTAACAAGTTTTTAACAAAGTTCTTAATAAGCTCCTTACTTAAACAACCTCCACTAGATGTTGCTATAGCTTACTTTGGAGCTAAAGATCTTCAAATGTTGAGTACACCACCTATCATCGAGGAGGGAGTTGATGAACCTAAGGCCCATATTGAACATGAGATTGATTTCAAAGAGGATATAAGGACTGATGGCCCAACAACTGACTCAACTGGGACAGGTAGTGCAATTCCACTATCTTCCGAAGCAGAGATCCAATCTTCCGAAGTAGAGATCCAATCTTCCGAAGCAGAGATCCAATCTTCTGATGTAGTGATCCAATCTTCCAAAGAAGAGATCCAAGTTGCGAAAGGGATTATTGGATCGTCATCCTTATATGATGATTTTATTATCACAAAGGCCATACTTGATATAGCCTTTGAGATAAACAATGAGGAATTTCTCAAAACCCCTCTATCTCAAACTCCCACAACACCACAAGCTCAATCTCTCTCTCACCAACCTGAACCCTCAAGGCCAGAATCTCCAAAAGCTGAATCTTTAAGGAAGATGACTACGGGAGACCTTCTAGAGGAAGAAAGGTTGGAGAAGTTGCAGGACCGGCGAAGGATGGTCACTTACAACACAACAACACAAAGAGGAAAGCAACTTAACTTAATCAAAAAGTGAACTGGATTACCACAAGTAAAGACACTAAAAACACAAGTAAGTAAGAGACAGAACAAGAGAACAAGATACACAAGTAGATGGTTTTCAAGATTACAGTATATTGCTTTCTCAAGTTCTATTACAAGTGTTACAAAGCATAAAAGAAAGTTACAACAACATGAGATACTTATACTACATCCTACAGCCAACCATACTTTGAAGGCCAGCTGGATACAATTGACTAGACACAAAACAAAATCAATTATAGAGTCAAAAGGCAGATTTCTTTTTGACTAGTGACTATGACATGCCATAGCTCACATCCTTGTCTATTACAAAAATGATAAAGTACATGAATTAGAAAGTTATAGACTCAAGACCTCAATGTATAGTTACTAAAAGCTTGGACCTTTTCACTAACTCATGTAAGATGGTGAATTTACAGAGTTGCAGCGGAAAGGGGTCCAACTTTATGGAAACGTACATGAGATAAAGCATGTTGTTAAAAGTCTTCGGAAGAAATCTGTCTTCAAGTGTTGGCTTCAGAAGACTTTGTCTCTTGAAGCTTCGGAAGACTTCATCTTTGGCTTCGGAAGATATTGGTCTTGGCTTCAGAAGATTTCATACTTAGAATATTTCTATTGCATGTGTGAAACTTCCGAAGCATTCTTCTTCAGTGTACTTGTGCAACATGTAAGACAGACTTTGGGTGTTTGGGTTGCTTCAGCCTCTTCATACAATCTCTACAAACTCTCTCTAGGCTGATGCTACCAAAACACTAGTAGACTTCAGATATTGACAGTCCTCATTAGAATAATGACCATCCCTTTCTTCATGAGATGATCAGGATCCCTCAGACTATCAAAGTGTCTCCTTATGTCAAAGAGATTATATAGAGGCAACTGAAACATGTCTTCCCATGTGTAGCTGTTCTCAATGCCTTGATCTCTAATGACATGCCATCTTTCTGGATTTGTGGTGTATGTCTAGGACAAGATGGGTCTTTCTGATGCTAGAGGAGCTGTTTGAATGGGAGTTGATGTAGCATCCTCTGGCTGCACATCCTCAGGATGTTCTGACTCATCCTGAGGTTCAGAAAAGGATGCAACCTTCTTCTTCTTTGGCTTTGGCTTTAAAGCCATCCTTTTCTTTCTCTTTATCACTTTTAACTGAGAAGACTGGCCTGCAACACCTGTTTGATCTTTATTGTCTTTCTCAGTTGGGTCTTCCTCTCTCACAGGTTCAGAAGGAGAAAGAGGTTGACCCTGTTGTGGATTAGAAGATGAAGCTTGTTGAGATTCAGTAGGAGGTCCAAGTTGTGTTGTCTCTGGTTGTTTAACCTTAACCTCCACTTCAGGCAGAGCTTGACTTGGAGGGGAGTGTAAGTCAATCAGCTCTCCACTCCTTATTTTCTGCTTGATCACCCTGATATGCTCATCCATAGTGGATAGAGACATGGGGCCAAGTCTCCTTCCAGAGAATCCATACAGCTTTAAGAAGCTCATCATCCTCTGCCTGTCTGCAGACTTTTTCATGCTCTTTTGAATGATGGCTCTTGACTTAGAAGCTTCTTCCCTTAGCTTCTTTTTGGTTGTTTTTCTTTCCTTGACTATCTCAAGTTCAAGTTGTTTGAGAAACTCAAACTCAACATAGTCATAGGATAAGGGAAGAAGTGCTTCTACCTGATAGAGGCTTGTGGCACTCAGGTAGTTGGTCATTTTGATCTTGTCTTCTTCTTTATCTACCTGAGGTTCTTGTTAAACCACATCCTCATATGCAAGAATTTCTTGAACTGGGGAGAGAGTTGGCACATGCTTGTACAATCATTTCTTTCTTTTGTCTTCTTTGATTTTTACTAGTAGCTTTGCATCTTCTGCCTCTTTCTTCTCCTTTGACCTTTCCATGTCAACCAGTTCATTCAATTCCTCTAAGGGGAGAGAAAAGACATTGTCAATATCATAGTTCCTTGTCTGTAAGTAATTGATCCTGACTGCCCTCAACTCATCATCCTGAGTGTTTGGTCTGTGGGCAGCCCTGATTGAAGTCTCCATGAGTCTTGCAGACCCAGAAGAGGAACTTTCTCCCCTCAGCTTCCTTTCCTCTTTCTCTCCTCCTCCTCGATCTCCTCATATGTCATCTTTCTTTTCCCTTTGTTACTCACAGACCTTTGTGACTCAGCGTGGAGAGAGCATTGGCCTTTATTGCTTGATGTAGCTTCTAAGCTCTGGCTAGAGAGAGGTTGAGAAGCACCTTCACCAGCAGGTGTCTCAAAAAGGGTATGGATCTTTGAAGCAGTTGATGTTGATGAGACAAGGTTCTCAGGTTCTACCACTGGGCCTTCAGTCAAGGTTTCTCCTATGAAACTAATCTTAGGTTCTGCCTCAACATCTAGTTGACCGATGGCATTGCCTGATTGCCTTAGTCTTCTTTTGAAGCTGAACTCTGCAATGATCCGGTCCTGGATTCTTTGAGCCATCCTGTCAGCTTGTCTTGATTGGCTTGGATTGACCAGTGGCATGTTGACTAGATCCAGACTTTCATAGAAGTTCAAGGTGTGAAAATTGAAGATCTCTTGGTGCCCTTGAACTCTAAGAATGATGAGGGCTCTTCTGTTGCTGTCATACCTCCACCCAATGATGTGATTTGAAGTTGGTGGAGATGACATAGCCCTTGGTATCCCTTCCTCAAACAGACTATAAAGGAGTCTATAGAGTCCATATCAATATGAACTTGAGGAAGTTGCTGAGTATGCACAATTTCAACTAAGGATGATGAGTCCTCAATGTCCATACTCTCTAAAGAACTCCCAGGTTCTGTGATTGTAATGACTTTCTCCCCCTTTTTGGTAGTATCACCTACTTGCATAGGTGAGCTAGGAGTTAGATCAATCATATTCACAGGTTCTTGTGTTCCTGGTTGAGCTCCTTTTAAAGGTCTCCTAGCTTGTTTGTCCTTAAGATATTAAATCTCAAGTTGTTGATCATTGACCCTGTTTTGCAAGGTAGTCACTTGAGATTCAAGGTGACTGACCTTGGAGACTAATTAGGTGCATGTTTTAGACAGTTGTTGCACCTTTAGTCTTAGATTCCCCTCATCTTCATCAGAAGAATCATTGAGAGATGAGATGATTGGAGTAGAGTCCTCTCTCTCATCACCAGCTTCAGGTTCTTGGCTGTTGGATTTCCTCTGCTCACTGGCAGCCTTAGTGGAGGAGTCAGTGGGCTGAGTTGCCATGATTGAGGTCTTAATGATGTAATTACTTGCAAAAGTGAGAGCCTCTTCCATATTGACATCCTAAATAGGTTCAGAATTGTCCACCTTAGTAGTAGGTGATTGATGTGGGATAGAAATAGGAGACTCAAGAGCATTCATCTCTCTTTGAGTAGGGGAAAAGAAGAGAGAGTCATGATACTCATTGAAACCTAGATCTTCATCAGTATAGAAGTCAAGGTTGTGAATTGGTTGGTTTAGATCTAAAGGCTGGGGGTGGTAACTGTCCCCTGAAGGTTGATCACTTGAGTGTTGAGACTCAGAGTGATGGCTTAAGGCAGTTAGGCTTATGAGCTCATCAGGTTGAGCATGAGGAACCTCAACACTAATCATAGAAGGAATGGGAGTGGTTTGCTCCTCAGGAGAAGTGGGAGTTCCAATGTCCACTTCTTCCTGTATAGGTGAGTGTATAGGGGTCTGCACAGACTGAATAGTCTGAGTAGGGGTTTGTTTGTGTTTTCTTTGGTAGGTGAGGGTGAATTGTGGCTGTTGAGGTGGTTAGGAAGTAGAAGGTATGGGTTCAACACTAGCTGGTGCTGCTAGGTTGTCACCTATAGCAATAAGCTCTAACATTTTTAGGACCAGGGCTGTTTCTACGCTAGAGAAGCCAACAGTGGGCTTTCTCAGTATTTTAAAGATGACGGGCTTCATATGTCCCAATTTAAGAATATTACCTGTTCCCCTTAACTGTGAGCCCAGTTCACAGTTAAGAATGTATTGAACATTTCTAGGGAACATGTAATACTCTAAGGAGTCCAAGTTTGCAAGCAGATTAGTATAAACTAACTGAGAATACCTGAACTTGACCCCCTGAACCATCCTATGGACAATGAAGGAGAGATCCTCAGGAATCTGGTCCAATCCACCGTGCTTGTTTGATAAGCTATGGATAACCACATGGAGTAAGAATTTCCATTTAGATGAGACCTTCCCTTTCCTGAAGGTCTTGACAGAGTAGTCTCTCTCATAGCCTATCTGCGCAAAGGACTGGTTAACAGCTTCCTTGGAAAATAACACCTCACCTTCTTCATCATCCAACTGAAGATGTATGTTGATGATGGCCGGAGTGATGAAGATTGTTCTCCCCTGCACTATGGCAGACAGTGCCTTCTCCCCATCCATGATGACCTCTTGGCAGGACTTCCAGAATTCTTGCAAATGATCCTCATAAAATGGAGGATCAATGGTTAGGGAGGTGAAATAGTTCGACAGAGCTAAGAAACGACAAATCTCTGAGAAATGTGGATCTTTCTTACAGCTTAACAGTGCAACCTGATTATGTTGTCTGTGTAACTACATAGAAAAGTTTGAATCATTTCTGTGATGAGGGTTGGCCATTTTGAGAGAGCTTAAGGATAAAGACAGAAGGAAGAAAGAAATTTCAGAGAGAAATTTGGGGTTTTATGTCTAGAGGAAGAAGGAGATGATAGAAAAAGGGGAAACCGTTGGGTTTATATGTGAAAAAGAATTTCAGATAAAGTTTAATGTAAGAAGATAAACTTTGAAATCCAGATGTCGGTCCCACCTTTGAAAAAGTAGTTTACTTTTGCTCAAAAAGTAGTTTTCTTGGAAGTCAAAAAGCTTCCGAAGGTAAATTATCTTTGGAAGTTATAATGAAAAAGCTTTCAAAGCTAAAATGACTTCGGAATATTTTCTTAAGAGTTGTGAAAATTTTGCTTCGGAAGAAAAATTAAGACTTGAATGCTTTGTCCAGATGAACAAAGCTTCCGAGAGTTAATTTGCTTCGGAAGAGAATGATCCTTGAAAACATATAAGTGTTTGAGACAAGTATTTAAGCTTCGGAAGATATTTCAGAAATTTTTTCCAAAGGTAAAATTTCTTAGCCAGTTATTTGTTTTGAAGGCATGATTTTCTTCCGAAGATAAAAGCATATCTTCTGAAGGATAAAAAATTTTCAAAAATCTAAGGAAAGTCTTCAAAATTTTTTTTATCCAAAGAAACACAGGAGCTTATGAAAGTGATGAACTAGACAACTTAGGACACACAGATATTAAGAAATAATAAGAATTAGTTTTAAGAAAAACCTACTCAAAGTTTATCATCCCAATAGCTGATATTA
>BJCM01225627.1:0-11250 GCA_018326385.1 Flaveria bidentis | reverse complement strand
CCCCAAATCAGTTGAAAACCAGTAAAAGAGGGGTTCTAGAACTCACCTTGACAACTCTTCGGGCAAGACTTCTTCAAACCCGACTGTAAGAGAGTTCGAACACCTAAACCCAACAAAACACACACACAACCGAACATACGACACACATAAGCACATAATCGAAGCAAGAACTCAATAAAAACACATAAACCCTCGAATTCCTACCTTGAATCCGGCCTTCTCCTTGTTCTTCTTCAAGACCCGAAAGTTCTCCTCTTCCTCTCTCTGAAATTCGTCTGAAAAGGGCGTGATGGGGGAAATGGGCGACCATGCCCTCTTTTAACACCTCTTTGTCCTTTTTACACTCTTAACCCTTCATCTTGGGTTAAATTTGCATTTGTTACCTTTATTATTCCTTTTCTGTCTTGTTAAATATCCGGGTGTTACAACCTATTACATGACATAAGCGACCCTGCAGGATCTCAGTATGGTACCCTTCCTATTAGTCAGTGGGTCATGATGGAAGGCACTTTGTGTGGAGATTACCCAAGTAGATCTACCCATATAGAATAAGCGTGTGGCGATTCCCCAAGTCGCTCTACCCATATAGAACAAGCGGTTCACATAAGAATTAATGATTATAAACAAGTAAGCGCATGTTACAAATTTAACCACAACATATACGTATCACCTAATAGCATATAAATAATTTTAATTCAAACATAGCATGTTTCATCCAAAAACAGTAGTATAAAGGGGACACTAGAACTCACCTTAGGGTTAATCAACGATTCTTCGAGCACAGAAAGAGATTCAGTCCTAGCAGTCTAGCATCAAGATTAAAGTAATAAGCTATATGCTCTTAGGTCATTATAGGTGTAACTAGGTTTATTTTATGCTCACAAGTTCAAGTAGCTTCATTTCCTTAACATTCGCGTCAAAAAGTTTCCTTTTTAGGAAAGTTAGTATTTCTTTATGTAAATGGAAAGTTTTTATGATTTTAATCAGGCTTTTAAAGTGATATTAAGTTTACCAATTATTTCTAGTCATAGGCTGGTCGAAGTTTTGGTGAAATTGCAGAATTTACACTTTAGACCCTCTAGTTTTAAAATTTACAATTTTTACCCTAAAGTTTGTTTTCTTTCATTTATTGACTCAATATGAACCTTATTAGTTTTTAGAGGTATGAATATCACATTTAGGTCTATTTTAACTCCAATTTTTCAGAAGTTAGTTTGGGGAATCTAAAACACAAAATTTTAGCTATCTGTTACGGTAAAACCGATAATTTAAGCATCTAGTTTTAAATCTTTTATTTTCAACCCATAAATATAATATATAAATTTTTAAGGACTTTAATAAGCTATATAATATGTTGAAAAGAATTTTTTTGAGCTAAATTAGCAAAAAGCTTTGTTTCTACTGTAAATTGTTTAAAACTCGTTTTTACCCGAAATCCAACAACCTAATCCATTTTCTTCCAACTTTCCACCAAAATCTCATCTTGGGGTTTATAACTTACTGAAATAACATAAATTTTATTGGTATTAGGCTTTTTACACTATTAAGATTTTGTCCAAAAATCTCCCGGTTTAGGCATATTTTGTTAAATAAATTTATAGAAATCACATATCAACCCAATAATTAACCAAATCCTATTTTTAACACTAAAATAATTATTTTAGGGCCTATAAATTTTTTAAGTTGAAAATTTTTAAGTTTTGACCATATTTGAGAATTTTACCACTTTTCGGGTCCTTAATTTCACCCATTTAGTCCATAATACCACTCCTTTCAACATGTTTATAAAATTTAACAAATTTTATATGTTTAATATCACCAAAAAATTGGAACAATTCATTATTTCACGGATTCTTACATATATAGCATCAATGTTTCTTTTAAAGGGTGTAATTGTCATAGTTTGAGCATAAACGTCACAAACCCTTTAGTAATTTTTAACCCATGTTATTATGATGTTCATAAACTGTTTCTAGCAGACTTTAATGGGTTGAAGGGATTTTCAACACAAGTGGGTTCTTGGTGCTAAAACCCATGAAAAAGAGGGTTTTTGGGGGTGAAATTGGGTGCACCAACCTTTGGTCCACGTTTATTCTTAAAAGATACCTTATGTGAAGTCGCATGTTCCCCAAACATAGTGGTGTTTGCCGCAAGTTTCTGTGGGTGTTTTTATTTAATTTTTTTTTGTAATTTATTAGATAGTGTAATTGTGTGTAGTGTAGTAGATTGTAACTTTTAGTATTTATAAGGTTTTTAAGCGTAGCAAGACATATGCATGCATGTGTTCCGTAAATGTGTGTGTGTACACACACATATGATTTGTTTTATTTTAAAGTTCAAATTTTTAGTATAGGTTTAATATTTTTCAAAATCACTTAATAATTTCTAGACTAAGGCAAGACATAGAGGAATTTCTAAGGCAACTAAGCAGGTAAAGAATTATCATGGAAGAAAGAAATTAATATTAATAATAAAATACATAATGCCTGATTAAATTAGAGTTTAAAGTTAGAACCCAGGAGTCCGTTGTTACACAAGATGTGCTCTCTGCCCACATAATTAACACATTCATCGATTTTAGGCTATCCTAAAGAAAAGGGAATTTACTACCACTTCAAGATTCCAAGACAAGATTTTGATTTCAGCCTACGAGCTCTTAGGAATGATAAGGATGTACTTAACATGTTGTAGTATGTGCCTATTTTAAAGTTGATTGAGATTTATACAAAGCATGGGAATGCTAAGCTACACACATACTTTTAGTCACCTAATGGTGGTTCAAAAGTAGTGATTGAGGAGATTGTTGATGTTATGCCATATAATTATAGTTGCCAATTAGTACTTGAGTGGCATAATGATAACCCATGGTCAGTGATGAAGATGTTAATGAGCCTATTAAACAAGGTAATATGAATGTTGGTGTGAAGACTAGTAATGAGTAGGTAGGTGATAGTGTGGTAAATATAGGCAATGAGTATGTAGATGATGTTGTAGTAAACATTGGCAATGAACAAGTAGATGATCATGTTGTGAATAATGGTAATGAGCAGGTAGGTGATAATGTTGTGAACATTGGCAATAAGCATGTAGAGGATGTGACTGTGAATATAGGTGATGAATATGTGGAGGATGTGACTATGAGTATAGATAATGAGCACGTGGAGGATGTGATTGTGAATCTAGGTAATGAGCATGTGGAGGATGTCACTATGAATATGGGTAATGAGCATGTTGAGGATGTCACTATGAATATAGGTATTGAGTAGGCAGATCAACTTACGGATGATAATATATTTATAGCTCATTTTATAAATGAGTATTAATTTCAAAATAACATGGTAGAGGATGAGGATAATGATGAGTATGAAAGGAATAATAGTGAATTTGAAAGTGTAAATGATGAATTTGGAATGGATAACAATGAGTTAGAGGATTCTAATTTTATTATTGATGAAGATAACATGGTAGAGGATGTGGATATTGACATGAATGAACTTAGATTTTCCGTAGACATGGATGTAGAATTTGATATGGAAAAAGAAGATGAAGTTCATGAGCACACTACACAAATAAATCTAGATGTATTTGAAAGTTAAATGAAGATGAGGACAATCCATAGAACAAAAGATTAAAAAGGTTGAGAAATGGAGAAAAACTCGAAAGCAGTTGCATTAGCCCCTTTTTATGTTAGGAAAACTATAAATGACAAAGAAGAAATCAAATTGGCTGTTAAAAAGTGCTTAGACTAGAAGGCTACTTTGCATTGTAAAAAATGACAATCGTAGATTTAGGGTTGTTTGTCAAGGGCATAACCCACCCAAGTTTTGTGTGTAACCAAGGGCAAACTAGAGAAAGTTCAAAAGATAATGGGTCCCAGGAGTATGTGGAATCTTCAAAAGTTGATGGTTCTTGTTCATTAAATAAAAATACTAAAAAAAGGAAAAAGAATCCAAAGCCCACCTACCCTTGGACTTTGCATATATCTAGGACCAATAAACATGATCTATGGTGTGTGAAGACTTTTATTGAGAAACATCACTATTTGCAGTCAAGAGAGGTTAGGCTGTATCTATTGCAAGAGAACTGAAGGAGGTAATTGATTCTAACCCTACCATACCTTTAAAGTCTCTCTAAGATCTGCTATAAAGGAAAAACATGTAAAGATTTCTATTTCAAAAATCTTTAAAGAAAAAAATGATGGTCCTTTATAAGTTATATGGTGATACAAGGCATAATATGAATTATTGAACGATTATTGTGATGAACTGCAAAGAGTTCCAATCATGGGACAACAATCAAACTTGACTTTGAAACAATCCAGCAAGTGATAGCAGACAATTTAGAAGAATCTACATATGTTTTGGGGATATGAAAGCTAGTTTTAAGGCTTATGGGAGTGATCAACTAGGTTTAGATGGGTGCTTTATGAAGGTCCATATCCAGGACAAATACCGACTACTATTGGGGTTGTCTTCAATAATGGCATTTACCTTGTTGCATATACAATAGTAGAGTATGAAACCACAACTCATGGACTTGATTCTTGGAACAACTAGGTGAAGATCTGGATTTATCTATTAATTCAAATTTCACTTTCATAAGTGATAGGAAAAAGGTAGTTATCCTCTTAAGTTCAATGTTAAATAAATAAATAATTTCACTAATGTTTTCATGTAATCTGTTTTAGGGAATAAGACATGCATTGAAGAAGGTTCTCCTGACTATTGATCACAGGTTTGCTTGAGACACTTACATGTGAATATGCAATCTAGATGGAGAGGGCATATGTACAAGGACTTGTTGTGGAAGTGTGCAAGTGCAAAAACAGTCCCACAATTTGAAAAGGCATGACAACAGTAAGAAAGCAAAATGGTTCTTTGTATGAATGGTTAAAACAAATCCCCCCAGAACACTAGATCAGAGTTTATTTAAGTGGTAATATATGTTCTTAATAAGTAAATAAACTACATAACTACTATTATTTAAGTATTTAACTAGTTTGTTCTTTCTAATGTAATGACTATAGGAAGAGCAGTGTATGATATACTGCTGAATAATATTTTGAGGTCTTTAAAATGTAATTAATAGGAGGTAAAGATAGGCCTATAATTAGTTTCTTAGAATACATAAGGGAATACATGATGAAAAGGATTGTTAGAGTCAACAAGTTGATTTCCAAGTATGAAAGACCATTAACACCATATGCAACATGGTTGGAGTAAACAAATTTTTAGGTTAGTGGACCTTGGTTAGATTAAGTGATGGTTGACTTGGGGAAAAAACATGTTCATGTAGGAAATGGGAGCTCACTGGCATGCCTTGTAAACATACAGTGGCAGCCATATGTATAATGCTTAATGAAAGGTTGATGCACCTAAAACAGATCAAGTCTTTCTTGCATGCATGCACTCAGTGTAAAGTAGAAGTTGCTTCAAAATTTTTACACCCTGCATCAAAATATTCGAAGTGTAAAATCTTCTGAATCCAAGACCAATATCTTCTGAAGCCAAAAGTGAAGTCTTCCGAAGCTTCAAAGACAAAGTATTTCAAAGCCAATGGAGTGAAGACATATTTCTTCCGAAGACATTGAACAATATGCTTTCTCTGATGTACTTTTCATAAAGTTGACCAACTTTCTGCTGCAACTTTGAAGAATCACCAACTTATACAAGTTGGTGTATGGTCCATGCTTTTTGTATTGTACATTGAGGTCTTGAGTCTATAACTTTCTATTTTATGTACTTTTATTCTTTTTGTAATATATTAGGATATGAGCTATGGCATGTCATAGTCACTAGTCAAAAAGGCAAATCTAACTTTTTGACACTACATTGATTTTGTTGTCTAGATCAAATGTATCTAGCAGGCCTTTTATGTACATGATCATGTGATAATAATTCAAGGTTTAATTGATCTAATTATGTGATTTTACATCGTCATTTGTATGGAATGAAGTTACTTTGAATTTGTTTTGATGTCTAGGGAAGTGGAGCTTTAGTAAGCTTATTTTAAATAAGCATATGATGAAACCACGAGGATCAAATGCGCAATCAACAAAAGATGCAAAATGGGAAACCAGAACTAAGTTTTGTGAAACATAAAGAGTATGGAAGAAGCGAGATGGACATCGGAGCCCGAAAAATGAAGAAATGCAAAAACCAAAGGTTCAAGACCATGGTAACTTAAATAGGAATAACTTGGGCTAGGAAAAGTGAAAAAATGCAAAAACAGAAGGTTCAAGCTCTGGGCGTATCATACACCGGTCAACGTATTGGCGGCATATTTATGGGCTTATTTGACAAAAATTTCAAAATGTTAGGCATAGGAAAGCTAAAAGGGGCATATGATACACCGCCTTGGGCGTATCATATGCCAGTGGCTATTATAACACCTGGATTTTGTGGAATTTTAAGTTTATTTAAGCCAAAACAACTTTAATTCGATCTAGAACTTCTTAGAGACGAAAAGTGATGAACTTTAGGTGATTTTTGGTGTTTTAAGGCTCCCCAAATCATCCACAAATATTCTCCAAGTCAAGATTGAAGGTTGAATGAAAATGATGCGTGGCTAGGTTCTCTTGATTGCTTTTAGGGGTACGATTCTTGTAAAGTGAGACGATTGGTATGATTGATTAGGTTTTGGTATTAAACATTGATCTATTGAATGCAATATTATGTTTTGATTGATTCAAACAAGTTACTTATTAAATAAATTTGTTTTCTTGATTATTAGTTTTTCGTTCCTTAAGTTGTGAACTCGTTAAGAAAAGTAGGCAATGTGATATAAGTGAATTGGTAACATTGTATATGAAAAATTCTTAAAAGATTGTTCCTTTGTTGTCACTTAATCAAAAGTTAAGATCTTGAAGTATTGTTTCTTCCAAAACCTAATTTAAAAGTACCAATTATGGATCTTGTAGAATTGGAAACCCGGAAGTGATTGTTTTTCATTATTTAAGTAATTTTTTTTAAAAGTTACTTGTTTTATGCAATTGTGAACACTAATCCATTTCAAGTTTCAATTTTTAATTATAAAGTTTGAGTATTTTAGTTAATTGAGTCAAATTAATTAAACACTTTCCACATATTCCTTGAGGAGACGACCTTACTTACCCTTGCACAATAAAGGTAGCTAAGACCAATATATTAAATTGTTTTAGATCGAGTCTCGACAACCAAATCAAAATGCCACCGTTGCCAAGGAATTAGTGTGCAAAGTGTTTTTTATGGTATTTTTTTTAATTTTCTTTTGTTTTGTGTGGTGCTACGCTAGGTGTTTTATGTCTTGTAGGTTACTCTCAAAAAGTTAAACTTCACCATGAATCAAGTTTATTATTCATGTACCAGTTGTGGAAGTCCAGTTCATATGCAAGATCACTACCTTAAGTACTTGCAAAAGTGTGAAGATGCAAGAAGAAAATTATATTTATTGGATGTCTATTATGATGATGTACCATCATCTTATCCATGCTACGAAGCACCTTCTCTATGTTATGATGGATATTATCAATCAGAGGTAGATTACAACTTTGAGCAAGATTGGGATTGCAAAAACTATAAACCAGAGATAACATCAAGCTCAAGTTATCAGGAGAATTATAACCACTATCATCAAGAATACTCTGAGGTGACATATGAGGATCATAATCAATGTCAATTTCCTTAACAAGAACATGTAATCCATGATGTCGAACAAGTTCAAACTACTTATCAATCTAAAGAGGAGGAAACTATTGGTTGATTAGAGTCAATATTGCCTGAGATCGATAAGTTGTTTTCACAACATCATCTTTGAGATCAACAACAATTTGACTACTTAACAATCAAGCGTGATACGTTATTGTTGAAAATAGAATTAGAAGAGTTAATCTCACCATCTCTTAAAGTCAATACAGGACCGGGGAAGGGGGTCACTTACAACACAACAACACAAAGAGGAGATTAACCAAACTTAATCAAACAGTAAACTAGATTAACCACAAGTAAGACACTAAGAACACAAGTAATAAGTAAGAGATAGAACAAGAGAACACAAGTGTTTGGTTTTCAAGGATGCTGTATATTGCTTTCTCAAGTTCTATTACAAGTGTTACAAAGCATAAAGGAAAGATACAAGAACAAGAAATACTTATACTACATCCTATAGCTGGCTATACTTTGAAAGCCAGCTGGATAAAATTGACTAGACACAAACAAAATCAATTATAGAGTCAAAAGGTAGATTGCCTTTTGACTAGTGATTATGACATGCCATAGCTCACATCCTTATCTATTACAAAAAGGATAAAGTACATGAAGTAGAAAGTTAAAGACACAAGACCTCAATGTGCAGTTACCAAAAGCATGGACCTTTTCCCCAACTCATGTAAGTTGGTGACTTTACAGAGATGCAGCGAAAAGGTGTCCAACTTTATGGAAAATTACATCAGATAAACCATGTGTTAAAAGTCTTCGGAAGAAATCTGTCTTCATGAGTTGAGGCTTCGGAAGACTTTGTCTCTGAAGCTTCAGAAGACTTCATCTTTGGCTTCGGAAGATATTGGTCTTGGATTCAGAAGATTTTACACTTAGAGTATTTTTGTGTTGCATGTGTAAAACTTCCTAAGCATTCTTCTTCAATGCACTTGTACAACATGTAGGATAGACTTTGGATGTTTGGGTTGCATCAGCCTCTTCATATATTCTCTACATACTCCCCCTAGGCTAATGCTACCAAAACACTTAGTAGCACTTCAGATATCAACAGTCCTCATTAGGATGATCACCATTCCTTTCTTCATAAGGTGATCAAGATCCTTCAGACTGTCAAAATGTCTTCTCATGTCAACCTTGATCTCTAATGACATGTCATCTTTCTGGATTTGTGGTATATGTCCAGGACAAGATGGGTCTTCCTGATGCTAGATGAGCTGTTTGAATTGGAGTTGATGTAGCATCCTCTGCCTGCACATCCTCAGGATGTTCCGACTCATCCTAAGGTTTAGAAGAGGGTGCAGTCTTCTTCTTATTTGGCTTTGGTTTATAAGCCATCCTCTTCTTTCTCTTTACAAGTTTTAATTGAGAAGACTGGCCTGCAGTACCAGATTGATCTTCATTGTCTTTCTCAGTTGGGTCTTCTACTCTCATAGGTTCAGATTGAGAGTGAGATTGACCCTGCTGTGTATCAGAAGATGAAGCTTGCTGAGATTCAGCAGGAGGCCCAGGTTATGTTGTCTCTGGTTGTTCAACCTTAACCTCCACTTCAGGTAAGGCTTGACTTGGAGAGGAGTGTAAGTCAATGAGCTCTCCACTCTTGATCTTCTGCTTGATCACCCTGATATGCTCATCCATAGTGGATAGAGACATAGGGCCAAGTCTCCTTCCTGAGAATCCATATAGCTTCAAGAAGCTCAGCATCCTCTGCCTGTCAGCAGACTTCTTCATGCTCTTTTGGATGACGGCTCTTGATTTGGTAGCTTCTTCCCTTAGCTTCCTCTTAGTTGTCTTTCTGTCCTTGACTATCTCAAGTTCAAGTTGTTTTAAGTACTCAAACTCAACATAGTCATAGGAAAAGGGAATAAGTTCTTCTGCCTGATAGAGGCCTATGGCACTTAGGTAGTTGATCATCTTGTTCCTATCTTCTTCTTTATCTACCTGAGGTTCTTGTTGAACCACATCCTCTTGTATATGACTTTCTTGAACTGGGGAGAGGGTAGGCACATGCTTGTACAATATTTTCTTCCTTCTATCCTCTTTGATTTGTACTAACAGTTCTACATCTTCTGCCTCCTTCTTCTCCCTTGACCTTTCCAGGTCAACCAGTTCATTCAATTCTTCTAAGGGGAGAGAAATGACACTATCTATGTCATAGTTCCTTGTCTGCAGATAGTTTATCCTAGCTGCCCTTAACTCATCATTTTGAGTATCTGGTTTGGGGGCAGCCCTGATAGCAGACTCCATGAGTCTTGAAGACCCAACAGAGGAACTTTTGTTGATACATGTGTACCTTGATTCTGATCTTAATGTAATATGTCTTTATTGTCTTACACATATGTAATAGTTGGTTACTTAATGAAATGAATATGTTTGGTTGTGTTTAGAATGTTTAATATTTCATTAATGAGTTGTTTAACGCTTATCGAACTGATTATATAGGTTTGTGGTTGTTTGAACTAATATTAATAATGTAATGATAATGAATACATTCAAACTTAGTAATATGAAGTTATCATGCGAATGGCCCATGCTAATGGATCATACGCATGAACAAATTCATGCGAATGACTCAGTCACATAACTGAACCAAGAGACTGGATCAGTTGTATCATTATAACATGAGATTGACTCAGTCGCACGAGTGAACACTCAGTCGTGCGAATGGATCAATCGCATGGCTCAATCGCACGACTGAACCATGCTAATGGTTCAGTCGCCCGAATGAGCAACCCTAACCTATAAATACCACCTAATTTGTGGAAAAACGCAAGCTTTGAATACACTTCGACTCTAGACATACCCTAGCCGTCCAGAGACCTCTAAGAACCTGTTCCAAGTTCATAGATCGCAGTAGATCGATTCCTAATCGTTTTTAACATTTAGATACAATACATAATTGTTTCTACGTGCGTTCTCACTGATTGGATAGCCAATCAAATAGGATTCCACACTTTTTGATTCGGTATACACGTTAATGAGTTAGTATTTCGTTCAATACACGATCCTAACAAATTTATCCTCTCAGCTTCCTTTTCCTCTCTCTCTCTCTCTCCTCCTCCTCAATCTCCTCAGATGTCATCTTTCTTTTCCTTTTGTCACTCACAGAACTTTGTGACTCAGGGTGGAGAGAGCTTTGGCCTTCATTACTTGATGCAGCTTCTAAGCTCCGACCTGAGAGAGGTTGAGAATCACCTTCACCAACAGGTGTCTCAAAAAGGGCAATGATCTCTACAAGAGTTGTTGGTGATAAGATTGGGCTCTCAGGTTCTGTCACTGGGCCTTTAGTCAAGGTTTCCCCTATGAAGCTAATCTTAGGGTCTGCCTCAACATCCAGTTGACCGATGACATTGCCTGATTCCCACAGTCTTCTTCTTAGGCTGAACTCTGCAGTGATCCGGTCTTGGATTCTTTGAGCCAACTTTTCAGCTTGTCTTGATTTGCTTGGATTGACAAGTGGCATGCTGACTAGAACCAGACTGTCATAATCATTCAAGGTCTGAAAATTGAAGATCTCTTGCTGCCCTTGAACTTTCATGATGATTAGGGCTCTCCTGTT
>BJCM01225624.1:0-11483 GCA_018326385.1 Flaveria bidentis | reverse complement strand
AGATTTCTTCCGAAGACTTTTGACACATACTTTATCTAATGTACTTTTCCATAAAGCTGGACACCTTTCCGCTGCATCTCTATAAGGTCACCAACTTACATGAGTTGGTGAAAAGGTCCATGCTTTTGGTAACTGTATATTGAGGCCTTGAGTCTGTAAACTTTCTACTTCATGTACTTTATTTTTTTTGTAATAGATAAGGATGTAAACTATGGCATGTCATAATCAGTAGTCAAAAGGCAATCTGCCTTTTGACTCTACAATTGATTTTATTTGTGTCTAGTCAATTGTATCCAACTGGCTTTCAAAGTATAGCCGACTGTAGGATGTAGTATAAGTATCTCATGTTCTTGTATCTTTTTAATATGCTTTGTAACACTTGTAATATAACATAGAGAAAGCAATATACTGCATTCTTGAAAACCATATACTTGTGCTCTTGTGTATGTCTCTTACATTACTTGTGTTCTTAGTGTCTTATTATGGTTAATCCAGTTCACTGTTTGATTAAGTTTTAGTTAATCTCCTCTTTGTGTTGTTGTGTTGTAATTGACCCACTTCACCGGTCCTGCGCACACTAATTAGAGTGTCACTCACGCACACTACATCACACTATTTGTTAAGAGTTACTATTAAAATTAGTTTCAATTGAAAGATTATATAATATTTTATGTTAAAAGTCCTTTATTTATAAAAATAATATATAATATAAAATACTTGTTCAACATTTGACCCGGCAGCCCTACCCATCTTGCCGTCTCAATTTAAAAGGGTAGATTTAAGTATTTTGTTTAAACATAATACTTAGGATAATATAGTGTTAAAAAATAATTTAAAATGTCAATTTGAATTTGATGAATAATAGTGTTAAGTCTCTCGCGTTGCCGCGAGGGCATACGACTATGTCAAATAGCATCAAAGATACAACACCGTTAACAACCACCAACACCAAAAGACACGTATAAAAAATCGAAAAAAATAAAAACGATCTTTGACCGAAACATAGCACTAAGGACACACCGCCATTAAGCAAAAAGTAAAACATATAAAACAATTAGTAAATCGATATTAGACCAACGCGTTGCGACACGGCGTTAAACGAGAAAAAATAAATGTAAAAATGTTGAATTACACACGCACGTTGCGATGTGTTAAATCGAAAAATATAGACCGAAACGTAAAAAAGAAAATTTTATAAAATATAAAAGATATAGGGACTAAAGTTAAAAGTAAATCAATATTTGAAATATATTGTATAAGATATAAAAGTATTGAGCTAAAATAAAAAAGTTAATGATTAAAAAGAAATAAGACAAAAGGTGGATACAACCTCTATGTGTGTGTTTATATATATATATATATATATATATATATAGTTTTAGGTCTTTACATGAGTATTTTTTATACGTAGATGTCTTATTGGAACAATCATTTTACTTGGCAAGACAAATGTATCACAGAAGAAGTGAAGTATCAAGAGTTATGGCAGAGAGATTTGGGGTAATCGGCTACCAATGTAATATAAAACCATTTTTTAAAGAATCAATGCTACAAGTATCGAATTGAGATTTTAGCACTAGTGATTTTAATTATGTCCGGAAAAAGTACCAAAGCAAAGACATTATCTTTTTTGCTTCGTTCTTTATATAAACTACCAATCCTAACATAATTTTTGTATAAATTGAGAAAAAATGTTGGAGATACCTTTGATAATTCTAAGGTACTCATCCGAAATTGATGTTTGAACAAAACATTATTGAAAATCGGTTGTGGGATAAGAACATTCATTCCAAAGATGTATGTCTCCATCTTCACGACCTTTTGTGTATTTGTGTTTCATTCTTCAATGGTTACAACTAGCCCTCTTTTCAATATTTTGTAATATCGTTCCCTCATTTTTACATACATTTTATAAGAATCAAAAATTGCTTGAAGTTGCATCTGAACTAAATCCGCATGTGATCTTCATACCACATCACTCAATAAGGTGTGTGATGGGGGACATGTTGACATTGAATTTATCTAGAGTCATAGTTGTTAATTGTTAAGAATTGTTAAAATAGAGAGAAACAATAACACTTCTATGTTATCTCAACCGTTCATCTAACATCCGATTTTAATTTATATCTTTAAATATCGCGTTTATCTTAACTTTGATTTGAAAGGTCGTGGGTTGCCGCAAATGTGTCCCCTCCCATTTGTGGGTTTGCTGCAAACATGTCCAGGGACCCTCGCAAACTTTGCATTGCCGATGGTCTAACAGCATCACGAATGAAGGGAACTTACAATACCAGCATACTTGTAGGGTTTCTTGTGCATCGAATACCAATGTTGCTCAATGCACACTTATACTAGCCAGTAGCCACCATCTCGCCCATTTGATTTCGACAGCCACTGTAGCATTTCATGCCAATCTTTGCTTTTTGTAATGACAAACTCACACACTTTAAATATACACCAATCACAAACAGGGTTCAAAACCTTGAGGTCAAGTGTTTCATCACCATAATTCCAATGAATTTGCGATTAGACCCAGCTCAACCCCTACCCATTATGCCAATCTTGTTGCTAAACATAGGTATACTTTCATCTACATGCTAGCAGAATTAACACATGCAGATTGCATACACAACATTAGCCAATTAGACAAAAGGGTCTAGCTTCTTGAAACATAAGGGATCATATATCAGAAAAAGTAATCAAATGCTGCAAATTAAACAAAACCAAAAGCTAGAAACCAGGTTTCTTCAAGAAAGATTAACAGCTGCTTATCGAATAATAATAACTACTGCTGCATACCGATTTTGATTTACTGTTACAGTTAAAACCATCATCTTGAAATCATTCAGATATCATATATACCTACTTCAATCAGCATGCATAAACACCAGAAAGCAAATAGGCAATTCTCATCAAGTTATAAAGGATGAACAAGATAACCTCTTTCTTCTTGAGTATATGATCATGAAGGAGGCTAACTGTAAACATCATCATCATCCGAAACTGTTCTTTTCGCTTGCTTAATCTTCTCCAACTGAACCTGTGTATCCATAAACAGCTGCATTCTTTGAATCTCCAAATCCTTAGTGAACTGCATCCTCTGCTTCTCCAACTCAATCATCTGCTTCTGTTTCTCCCCCTCAACCCTCTCGTAAATCTCCCCGAACCGCTCTATCGCCCTCGACAGACGCTTCATCGCGTCGGAGCTCGACTCCGGCTCGACAAAACGGTCCTTCCTCACGCCACCACCACCGGCAGCAGCACCACCGTCGTCGTCACTGCTCCCTAACGACTCATCCTCCTCCGATCCATCCTCCTCCGCGGCGGCAGCCGCGGCAGCAACGGCGGAGTAATTCCTCCGGAAATACGATCCATCCACGGCAGAATCCACCGGAAGCGACCGCTTCTGAGGGAGAATCGCTGGAGGAAACCGAGGAGACATCGCCGTCGACGGAGGCTTCCGGTAGGGCAACGGCACGGCGGACGGCGGCGACGCGGATGACGACGACTTCTTCGCGGCCGCATCTGCACCGATCAACACATCCATCCGCGAGTAGAACGGCCAATTACTCCCGATCTGTCCATTAGACCCCGAAACCCTAGCTTTCTCGACCTTATACTTCTTCTTCAACGTATCGATCCTGTTCTTACACTGAACGTCCGTACGCATGGTCTTCTTGGTGTGACCATGGCGTTCGTTAACAGCATCAGCAACCTCCTGCCAATCCTTCTGGCGGAGGTTCCCACGGTTAAGCTCAACGTAGCGACGGCCCCAGGCTTCAACAAGCGTGGCGGTGGCGTCTTCCGTCCAGCAGTCTTCCCGGAAGGCGACGGGGCGGGAGGAGGGGGTGGTTCCGGCGGTGGCGGTGGCCGGAGAAGGGGAATTGATGATCGGAAGGTTGTCGGCCATGGATGTAGGGTTAGGTTATCGGTGGGAAATTAGGGGAAGAGATAAATAGGGGGAGAAGAGTACAAGTGAATGAAGCGTCGGTGTCGGTGTTACCGGTGTCTCACTGACGGGCATATCGTCGCCGATGTACGGCTCCGATTCCGACGTCTAACGGACGTTATTTCTCGCTTTACCTACTTGTACATGTTCTAGGTTTTCACGGGTGCTTTCACTTGTACGTTTTTTTTTTTGGAATATTCTATCTAACCATATGTTTACCAACTTAAACTAGAAATTAAACTCCTATGCTATGACATGTTTTGAAAACGTTGTTAAATTTATTTTAGTGGAGAAGTTAACATGATTAATTATATAAAGAACACATAAAGACATATAGTTATCAGTTGATACTCGATATGACCAACTAAAGCTAAAAAGTGATATGATTTGAATAAAACTACGTCTTTAACAAATATCCTCTTCTTTGTTTATCATACATCATCATTGAAAAACAAAAATTTCATATTTTCCCCTTAATATTAAAAATATATTCGTCTCCCATTACTCAAAGTTTAAAAAAATTATAAACAGTTTGATTAATCTTGATAAACGTTGGGTATTTATCAATTCTTTAAAATTGTTATTGTCCACGTAATTTCTTAAAGAAGAATGTAAATTGCTTTACTTCACTGTTGTTTCTTGCAATTATAAAAGATAACAAAAAGTATTTTTAAATTCTTTGTTTGTATTTTAGATAAATTTGAATTATAGAAATTTAGAAAGGAAAAATTAACACTAAAATATTTTTTCTTTAAATATCTTTATACTAAAAAAAGTAAAAAGACAAAAAATAAAAATAAAAATAAAAGGTTTGAACTGTAATTATATTAAAAACTTGAAAGAGGAATACAATCAATAAAAATGAGTTAAAAGGGGTATATATAGCAACACCTAATATATATTGAGACGTAAAAATATTAGTTACAACCGATAGTTAAAAGAAGTTATGAACAAAATCAATTTGTGAAAAAAATAACTGGTCAAAAATGTATATTGTATATACTAAAGGCGTAAATATGCAACTTTTAAATTTTGAAACTTGTGTCAAATCTAGTTTTTATTATCCTCGCGCATTGCTGCGGAATCATACGTAGCGTGTGATAAAGTATAGATTACGATTGAGCTGACTTGTTTTCCGAACCTAATTTACGTTAGTACATAAAGTGACTTGAATTTATATTACTGAATTTTTGAACGAAATCATATTATATTTGACCTAATTTCTCTAATCCAAATTTACATCGAAACATAGACTTACAATAACCCCGACTCGTTTCTGAACTAAACTTACATAAAAACAGAGAAGTCAATGGAAATGTATTATATTTGACCCAACGTGTTTCGAAACAAACCCTACGTCAAAAAGTAGACTAACTCAAAACATTTATAAAAATAAGCACAAATTCATTTTATATTTGACACAATGTATTGAACAAATTTTACGTCAAAAAGTAGACGTATATCGAAACACAAAAAATTTTCAAGTGTATATAATAAGCAGGAAACATTTATATTTGAGCTGAGTCATTTCCGATTATGTCAAAACGTAGACAGAAGTCAAATCTATTCCGACGCATAAAAAATAAAAGTGTAAGAATATATATTTTTAATTAAAAATTGTATAGGAGTAAATCCAGAACTTTAGTAATTTGAGAGGGTTCACATGACATTTTACGGAGTTTTTTTAATGTATTATAGACGAAAGTGTTAAGATTTAGCATGATATTTTATGAACATAAGAATATAACTTTTTTACTTTTTCTTTCTAAGGCATAGTAATAATTGTAATGTTGAATGATTGAAATGAAAATTCAGTAATAATCAAAGATTTTTAACAAAATTTATCCCGGAAAGCAAGAAGAAATACTATTATTTTAGAACCAAAAATACAAATATTGTTTTTTTGTGAAATATTAGTGTTGCGTTTGAAAATGAGGAATAACTGAAATAAGAACCATTAACAGTAAAAAAGGAATAAGGAAAAAGAGAAAGATCGTGGATCGAAAATAGGACCTGTGCACTATTAAGATAAGCAACTATCATTGGAGCAATTTCGTCAAACGTGTTCCTTTTTCATTCTTATTATATAAACCTACTAAGTAACGTGGAACACCATTTTAGTGTTAAAGTTGAAGGTGGTAGTTTTGTTAAGTATTATCTAATTGAATTATAACTGGTATTAACCCTTCGCTTTGCGGCGGGGGTGTAAAATCACGTGTTATAGCATCAATGTCGTACCATCATCAGCGACCGTCAACGTTAGCAAAAATTGTATCAAAGAAGAAATAAAAACGAAAGAAAATAAAACTGAACGTAAAGTAGATGTTAAAACATTAAACTAAGCTTGTGAAACGTAAAACTTTAAAAACAATAATTAAGTCGATCTAAGATCCGGACGTTGCAACTGGGCTGTAAAGTAGGACAAAATAGACGTAACAACGTTGAAACACACACAAATGTTATGATGTGTTATCTCTCAAAATTTAGAGCGAAAATGTATATTAAAATTTTATAAAAGAAGAAAAGAATAGACAACCATAGTTAAAAGTGAAAAGTTATAAGGGTTAAATTATAAAAGATGTAAAAGTATTGGATTTAAAAAATAAATAAAAGAAATAGAAAATTAAACAAAAGACATGTACAACCTCTAATGCTTTAGTACAACCATCAATGCAACCCTAAGTTGCTAATTAGTATAATATATAATTAAAGTGAAAAGCAAAGAAAAATTAATTAAATTAAATAGATCTTTCCAAACAATTAATTATGTATTTTGTTTATCTATTTTGTAGCCCTGGTCATTACATTGATCTCCTTTAAAGATATTTTATCTGGTTGTAAAAAAATAATCTCTCGTGAAATCCTCATGTTCGCTAAAATTTGTGAGCATGTAAATGATTTCTACGATAGTAGCTTAATTATGAATCTCTTTGGTTAGCGTAATCTAAATTTGGCATGCAAACTCAAAGATGGAGAGATTTCCATGGCTTCTTACTACTCGAAGTTCCAATCTCTTACGAATCTGATTACAACCCATGTCCATAGTGTTGGACAGCATATCCCGCATAATCATGATGAAATCAACAGTCTAAACACTATAAAGCTAAGTAGCAAAGTGCTTGCTATAGTTGTCAAGAACTAGCTCCGCTCTTAAAATACTATAAAAATGACAACAGTTGGCTTGACTAATTTTGAGGCCCAACAAAATATTCATAATCAGTTTAATGAACCCAACAAATACTTTTTTGATAACTCCATTCTTGGAAAAAAATTTTAAAATAGGGATTTTAAAGAGAGGAAGTTAACAAAAGGGAAACGTCAGGCTTTGACAATAAGGGTACCCGCCCCCTGGCAGGGGTGGATCACGCTTTTGTCAAGGGTGAGTTCTCACAAAAACCACAACCACAAATTTGACCTACTTCGGTCAACGTATAATAATACTTTTCTATAAATCACCCGGCTTTTATTTTTTATGTTCACATTTTCATATTCAATCCCCATATTGAAAAAGAAAACTTAATCATTATCATGTCTTGGTCTTACTTTTTTATAAATATATTGGGGTGGTGATATTTCATTCGAATATGAAAATATCATATATGATGATTCTACTAAAAGTTCAACCATTATTCTTCGTAAGAAAGTGTCACACAAAGAATTTGTTGACTTAATTTATATTCATCTTCAGGTTCAAAAAAAGTATTATAATTTGAAATTAAAATTATATTACTCATATGGTGATTTCTTCCAAAGCTCTAAAATTTTCAATGACTCAAGTTTAGAAGTATTATATATTATTTGACAGAAAATGTTAAAAATTTCCGAGAAAATGTTTACGTTATCATTGAGCCAAAAATTTCTATACAACAATTCATTTATATGGATCTTCTACACGGTTTGTTAGGTCTAGGATCAATAAATCTAGTCTATTTTGTATAGACTTAGAACTTGAATTAATATCTGTAATAAATGCTTGTAATTTATTATTATATATGCATTAAATGTATAGGTTAACTTACATATATGTGTTGATTTATGTATGTTTGCAGGTAAAACATTATAATTGGTATAAATTCACCAAGTGTAAGAAACATCTACGGATGTACATTTTGTTCTTCTGTAGATATGTTTCTTACAAGTCAAATACATCCAAAGATCTTCTGCGGATAAACAACCAGATCTGAGGATGGAAAAACAAGATTGCTTCGGAAGAACAAGTTTGCTTCGAAAGAATAGGATTCCCTCGGAAGAACAAGACTCCTGCGGAAGAACAAACATTTACGGAAGACCATAGTCCTGCGGAGTCCAAACATTTGTATTTAAATAATAAAAGTGTTACAAGTCTTTAGGTTAACAAGACAGTTATGCGAATCCCAAGAGATCCGGTGATTCCTTAATAGAAACAATTCCAAATCCCAAGAGATCCGGAGTTTCTTTAACAGAAACATTATTGTCTATAAATATGGATCCTATGTTTCAAATCAAGTAGACGGCTTTGATGGTAAACATCCAAGCAACATTACAAACACCAAACATCACATCAAATCACATAAATCAAAACTCTAGCAGTCGTCACATCATCAAACACTCTCAATATCATTCATTCATTCATTGTTTATTCGACTGTAATCATTAACATGTTTTAATGAAATACGTTTGAATTAAATATTTGTCTGATCATTAATTGTGTTTCATTTATTGCGTTCATCTTATTATTTAATCATTATTGATATTGAAATTAATACAAACAATTGAACCAAGTTAACGTTGATTCCGCAAACGTTGACTTGATGTGAATTAACACTGATAATTCATGATTGCGATCCTTGGATTCACAGGTGGTATCAGAGCCAAGTGCTTAATGATTTAGATCGATTGATCTATCAGTGTTAGTTGTGTTTAATTGTTTTCTGAATTCTTTAGATTTGTTAGCTTTTATTGATTAGATCTATTGTTTTTCTTTTGAGCAAAGAGTTTTGTGTGATCAGTGATCTGTCGTTCAGCAAGTACAGTTACATTGCTTGATTAACTTTGATCAATATTCAAATCAATTGAATAACTGATCTTAGTTATTGATCGACAATTGAACAAAATCATTAGTTAAAATCTTAGATCTTAACTAATCATGAGCAACTTTGGTGGATCATCCTACCAACCTCCAAAGTTGGAAATAAAAGCAGATTTTAAATCCTGGAAAATCAAGTTCAGGTTTCATGTAAATTTTACAGATTCTAACGTATGGGTTTCAAATACAGAAGATCCTTATATTCCACCCACTCTTGGGCCGGATTAAATAACAATAACCAATCCATAACCTGATGATATTAAGAAGGTTAAAGTTGAAATTAAAGCATACAGTTTGCTTAGTATGGCTTTACTTGAGGAAATATTAACCAGGTGTGAAAATTACAAAACAACAAATTTCTTGTGGAAGATTCTTCATACACTCTATGAAGTGAGTGATGAAATCCAAAGCATTAGTAAGGACACCCTTCGTTCACAATATGAAACATTTCATCATATTGAGGATGAATCAATTCCTCAACAACTCCATAGGTTTATGCAACTTGTTACAGAAATGAATATTTTGGAGTTGAAATACACAAATGAGGAATTGAACAAGAAGATGTTCCATACTTTACCAGAAAGTTGGAAGCAAACTGTATCCATGTTCAAGAACACCATAGACCTCAAAGCAGTCAGACTAGATACTCTAGTGGCTAAAGTTGAGGCTCTTGAAATGGATGAGAAATCAAGAAATAAGAGTGTGAGAACTCATGTATCACCATATCACTTTAAGGGAACAAGAAGTGTTGGAAGTGCTTTTATGTCCAACAATGATGGTGATAACTCTTGTACTTTGAGTGAATATGAAGAGGAAGTAAGTTTCTATGCTTCAAAACCTCCTAAGAAATCTTCTCAAAGTAAGTCAAGAAAAGAGAAAGGAAGAACTGATGATCAAAGAGATACATCATCAGAAAAATCAACAATCAACAATCAACCAGAGTCGAGTTCAACCTTGGTTGTCTCTTTCTTGCTCGTTTTATTGTTGTCCATTTCTAGAGTTTCAGGTGTCGGGTTCAACCCGAACACAAGAGGTCGTGTGGGTGCGTGTGATGTCTTTCTACGTGTGCTTCTTATTTGTGTGTGTTTATAGTGTGTTCCTGGAAGTTCTTGTTGTGTAAAACTCGTGCTCAGGGCAGCCGAAGGCTGCTCTGCACTTCAGCAGTCGCGAACCTGTAGTTCAGGCGACTGGGTATGTTATGTGACTGAGCCGTGCGATAGGGTGAGTCGTGCGACTGAGTCATGCGACGGTGTCATTCGGGCGACTGAGTTGTGCGACTGGGGATGTCATGCGACTGAGTCATGCGATCAAATGAATGTGTGCGATTGAGTCAATGCGGATGAATTTTGTGTACGATTGAGTCATGTGACCGAATGAATGTATGCGATTGTGCGTGTATCGCACGACTGAAGGCCAATCATACGAATGAAGGTTCAGTCGTACGAATGAAGCTGATTCGTACGAATGAAGGTTGATTCTTGCGTATGGAGGTTAAGTCGTGCGATTGGGTGTTGTGTGGTACGACTGAATGCCAGTCGCGCGAATGAAGGCTTAATCGTACGAATGAAGTTGATTCGTATGAATGAGGGTTGATTCGTGCGAATGGAATGTCGAGTTGTGCATCTGGTCTGTTATGCGATTGAAGTTGTTGTGTGTGTGAATCCCTTCTATTTGTTGTGTGATGTTGAGGTAACAATAACACAGTTGTCATTGCTTGACCATAAATTTTAAAGTCAACGCTATCAACATGCAAATACTATTCCAAATCAAATCAACCTAAAATTTTACAATTATCAACAACCCATTTAGGACTACAAATATTTAACAATTA
The DNA here is from genome assembly GCA_018326385.1 of Flaveria bidentis. Classification (NCBI taxonomy): domain Eukaryota; kingdom Viridiplantae; phylum Streptophyta; class Magnoliopsida; order Asterales; family Asteraceae; genus Flaveria; species Flaveria bidentis. The sequence goes on along the minus strand of BJCM01225624.1, from coordinate 638 downwards.
CTTTCTCTTATAACAATGGGATCTTTACACAAATATCATCGGCAATGACGACTACTTCTAGTACTTGGATCTACATAAGATCTGATATGTGTGTCCGCTTGTGTGTGTTACCCACGACCGACCCAATGCAACCCGAACCGACTAAGCGTTACTATATGCTTTATACATATGATTAATGCTTAAGAATAACTGTCAATAGGTGTTTGACTGTTTATTACATACAACTGTTGGGAACTTTGATCATCCATACTTTCCACCTAACAAGTGAGTTTCGTGGGCCCTTTTCATGCTTATACAACTTTTCAATCATATACAAACTTGGGGGAAAAGTATGCTTACCCACTTTTCATGCTGTACAACATACATACAATTTACATACTTGGAATCAACGTGCTACTGTTTTGTGAGTACTTATCTGATACATGCTTGAGTCTGCTGTGTGGTTCTTTCTTACAATCATTTAATTCCAGTGTGGAACCGACGGATAGGTATTGGTAGTACTACTGTGTTGACACCCCCACCCTCGTTTTTTGGTATACTAGTTAGTACCAACGGTCGCCAGGAACGGGCTTTGGGTGAATATATTCCGACAAGATTCTTTGTGTACGTCGTTAGGTTTGGTTGTAAAGCTCATGTCA
>BJCM01225608.1:0-15422 GCA_018326385.1 Flaveria bidentis | reverse complement strand
TAGTGGGGTATGTGACATATGGGCGGCCATACCACCTTTTACACCCACTTTTCAAACATTTTGTCCTTTCGGACACTTTTTACCCCTAGACTTTGGGTTTTATTTCTTTTCCTTCTTTTCTTTAACTTTATTCACTCTTTCCTTGACTTTAAAATAACCGGGTGTTACAATGTATTTATATATACCTATATATAAATATATATATATATATATATATATATATATATATATATATATATATATAAACTGTAACATAAAGATTGGATTAAAGATTTGACAACATTGACAACCAAATTGAAAGAATTGATATACATATATATACATATTAAAATTACACTTTGGTTGGATTTTTAATTGTTACAATGGAACCCAACCACATTTGACACACAACCGGTATACAAACAAAACCAATGAGACACATGAGACAATATTCTACAAAACTATCACCCACAATACAGAAAATAGATTAAATAATTACAAATGAGCTTGTCGGCTCTAATCTAACCACAAATAATTTGAACAACCAATTTGTTTCAATTGTTCCAAAATTAAGTTAATTAGCTAAACAAGAATCATCAAAAGCTGACATCAATCAAACTAAATTTGTTTCATCAATGATTATGATGAATACTCCTAGAACAAGCACTTGTCTTTAGTTAGCTAAAATATGACAATTTATACCATCCAACCACAAAACTAGATGCTAGGTACCCCATTATAGTTCAATCTTGCGAAACCAAACAAACATAAAACTTTGATTCAACCAAAATTATTAAAGCCAAAACAGAGATGAATAAAAATTCAGTGTGGTTTAACTTGTCATTAAACACCTTACACAAACAAAAATCATGAATAAAAAGAGATCTCTTGAAATTATACCTTTGTCAATTTAAATTTAAAAACTAAATGGAAAAGGGTAAGATGGCAGGTACTCAACTGGTGGGTTGGTCGAGAGTTAGGAGTTGGTGGTGATGGTGAAAGTCGATGGTTGTGGGTTTGATCTGGCAGGGTAGGAGGTTGAAGGGATGGAAGGGGGATGGTGAGTGGGGTGATTGTGACAGTTAGAGGCGAAGAAAGACATTTGGAAGTACTTGCTTAAGAAGGTAACAACCCATCCATCGAGATTTTAATATTCCTAGAAATAAATAAGGCCTTGAAATATAAAGAAAGGCACACTTCCCTACTTGGAAATGTTTGTTATCCTTTAAGTGGTTGTGGTGTAATTCGCTCCTCATAGATTCGTCGTAAGCATGGTTCCTCAATTTTTTCAAGATCGTGAACCTCCAACTATCTATTTTCACCTAGACATCTCAAATCAATATTAACCAGTTTTAAAGCCCAATTTGCTTGATTCTAAAGTTATAATGGTAAATGACAAGTTTTTCCATAAACCAACTTAGATGGTGTTATACCAATTGACACTTTATAAGCAGTGCAAAAAGCACATAAAGCGTTACCTAACTTCTCTAACCAAACATGTTGGACCCTGAAAGGATCATACATGCCAAATCAAGTGGTTGGTTGATGGTTGTTCTACTGGTAATCCCACCAAGTACAAGTATTAATGTGGATTAAGAATCTACAAAGAAGACAAGTGTGGGCTAACCGCATGTGTATATGCGGAAGACATAGAACAAATGCTGACGAGTGTTTGTTCTTTCGCATTAACAAATGCGGATAGCCGGAACAAATGCTGACAAGTTTTGTACATCCATATTAACTAATGTGGATGCCTGACAACAAATGCGCATAAGTGTTTGTTCATCCGCATTTGTCAATTCTGATCACCAAACACTAATGCTAAAGACAAAGAAGAAATGTTGATGAAAATCTACACATCCGCATTAGTCAATACGGATGAACAAAGAAATGCTGATCAAGATCAACTCATCCGCATTAGTCAATGCAGATGAACAAAAAAATGTTGATGAAGACTTAGACTAGTTCTCTCTGATGAATAGGTCAGGGGTAGTTTAGTTATTTTGTAAAAGGCATCTTGTTAGCATATAAATAGAATAGAAAACCTTGTATGTGAGGTGACTATTGATAAACATTATAGACAATCAGAATATTTTGTTTAGTCTTATGTTCTCAAGGTGTATTGTTACTCTTTAATGCTCAAACCCTAGCATTCATTGATTGTTTGATTAATACAAAGAGAATTTATGAGTATTTCTTGCATTCAATGTTCCTTGATTGTTTGATTCCGCCATTGAATCATTGACTCAATCAACATATTCAGTCCTTGTAAGAATATCACTCTCACACACAGCCCAGTCAAAACATATTGGTTTTGCTCCACTATTCACTCAACAATGTGTTTAATTTCTCAATTAGTAAATTACACTTGTCTGAGGATGATAAAGGGTTGAAAATCTATGGTGAACACCATAGCGTGCTAAAGCTTTTTCAAGTAAGGAATTACAAAAATGAAGGCCTCGGTCACTAATTAAGGCCTTATGTGCTCCAAACCTTGTTACAATTTTCTTAAAATTTCATCATAACCATGGTATCATTGATAGCCAAAGCTTGAACTTTTGTCCACTTTGAGACATTATCTACAACATCTAGCATGTATTTATGTCCTCATGAAGATGGAAATGGTCCCATAAAATCAATGCCCCAAATATGGAAGACCTTACATTCTTGAATTTTGTTTTTGGGCATTTCATCACAAGATGAGATGTTACCTGCTCGTTGACAAGCATCACATGCTTTAACCAACATGTGTGCATCTTTATATTTAGTGGACAAGTAGAATCTAGAGTTGTAACCCTTCTTGGTAGTATAATTAGCTTCATGATGCCCATCAATAGGTCCTTTATGACAATGATGAATAATACTCATTGCCTTACTATGCACACATCTTCTCATAACTTCATCTTCACATACCTTAACAAATGTGGGTCTTCCTAAAGTAGTTCTTTAAGTCGGTAAATAACTTTTTATTGTGATGTAAGTCATTCCTTTAATTAGGACCCCACCCGTAAGGTAATTTGCGAAATCCACAAACCAAGGGTAATCATCAATCTATTGAACCTGTAAAAGAAAATCATGTTGGAAATTTTCATTTATGTAGGATTCTTGGAGTTTTTCTAAATATGGTTTCTCAATAGGAGAAAGAAGATCAGCTGTAACATTTTAAGCTCCTTTTTGTGTTGTATCTATATATCAAATTATTGTAGAAGCAAATTCTACTGAATTAATTTTGGTTTTGCATCTTGTTTTCCAAAAAGATACTTGAGAGCTGCATGATCGGTGTAAAGTACAACAAGTAGTTCTTTTTAGTGGTTGTGTAATTCTCTTGAGCATCATTGAGAGTTATGGTTGCATAGTATATTGATGAAAATGTTTTTCCTTCTTTTACCCTAAACCATTCCAACTGCATAGTAACTAACATCACATGTGGAAGATTCCGATCCGACACTACCATTATGGGTGAATTTATAAAATTTTCTCTTAAGAAGTTAAATGCAACTAAACATTCATCATTAAAAAGGGCACATCCTTTTCAAGGAGGTGGGTCAAAGGTATTGTAATTTTTTAGATGTCTTTAATAAAGTGTCTTTAAAAGCTGGCATGACCTAAGAAACTTTTTATTGCTTTAATCGAATTGGGTGGGGGTAATTTTGAAATGGTTTATAGTTTTGCCCTATCTACCTCTAGTCCTGCATTGGAGATCTTATGACCTAAGATAATGCCTTCCTTCACCATGATGTGGCCTTTCTCATAATTCAAAATAAGATTTGATTCCTCTTATCTTGAGATCCTTTGCAAATCACTTAAGAAATGATTAAATGAGTTTCCAAGACCAAGAAATCATCCATGAATACGTTCCATCCGGTCTTTAATCATGCCATGGAATTTGGTAGCCATGGAATTTGGTAGCCATGCATCTTTGGAAAATGGCTGATGCATTACATAATCCAATTCGAATCCTTTTTTATGCTAACGTGCCATAAGGACATGTGAATGTCATATTTTCTTGGACTTTAGGTGCAATGGGTATCCAAAAATATCCTTAAAATCATCAAGAAATAAATAAAACATATTTCCTAATAAACGTTCTAACATTCTATCAATGAAATGTAAAGGAAAATGATCTTTACTTGTTGCATCATTGAGTTTTTGGTAATTGATATAAAATATCCAACCTATGATGGTTTTTGTAGGCATAAGCTCATTCTTTTCATTTGTCACCACCATCATACATCCTTTTTTAGTACTACCTAAACCGGTCTAACCCATGAAGAATTGGAAATCGGGTAGATCAAGTCAGCATTGAGTATCTCTATTACTTTCTTCTTCACCATTTCATTCATGTTAGAGTTAATGCGATGTTGATGTTGCACAACCGGCTTGTAATCATCTTTCATTAAGATCTTATGGTTACATAAGGAAGGATATATTCTTTTTATATGCATGATCTTTCAAGCCATACCTTTCTTGTTTGCCATTAACACCTTTAAAAGCCTCACCTTTTCATCACTCATCAATTCACAAGGGATAAGGAAGGGTCATTTAGAATCATCATCCAAGTAATCATATTCCAAGTGTGACGGTAGTTCTTTAAGTTCTAAGATCATGGTTCCCCAAACCATAGTTTAGCCTTAGTTGCTTCCTTAATGATTCATTGGTAAAAAAGTAAGCCAAATCATCAACAATTTTCACATGACAAAGATCAATGTTTTCCCCATCTAGAAATTGTGTGTCCAAAGCATGTTACTCATAACTTTCCTACACATAATGATCCACGTGTAAGTCTATATTATTAATAAAGTATAATAAACCATCATGATTTTGTGAATGTTACATGAAATTTTTAATATCATGTAAGGCCCCATTCCCGGAACGCCACAACTGGTCAATTATTTCACATAAAAACATAATTTATATTTACCATTACTAAAACACTATAGCGAAATAATTTAAAATCATTTAATATCATTATAATTTCTTTTACAAAATTATACATCGTTGACAGATTACAAAATATAACTCGTTGTATTACATCACAAAAACATTATTATTATATAAAATGGATGTCAACCAAATAGGCCAAGTAGCCGCCCGTGCCATCCTCAGCAATCAATTATATGCCAACTGGAAACACATAAAAGTCAGCGTTGCTGAGTGAGTTCTAGTTTTAAAATAAAATATATACTTTACTTTCTTTCAAAAACCGTTCTTTTCTTTCATACATGATTAAGCATCATATGTACCAATGGATAATATTATTATTATCATCCGTTACCGTTCATTAACTTTTATTCAATGCACGTTATCATTTCTTTCATTAACTTTCATACCGTACATTACATTCTTTAACCATTTTTCATTCATTCCTTCTTTCTTTCCGGGTTAGCGTCATCAGCTACACCCCAAACGTAGCACAAAGCGGGTATTGGGCCAAAGTTGATAAAGAGAATTCTATAGCACATATAGCCTCGCACCAGCAATGGGGTAAGCGACAAAGACCCCACCTATATTCTATACCCCAAACCTAGACGAAGCGGGTATTAGGCTGATGTTTATCAAACTTCCATAACACAGATAGCCTAGTACCAGCACCGGAGTAAGCAAGAAGGATTCTGTACATGAGTTTACCCCTAACATAACACAAAGCGGGTATTGGGCCGAAGTTGATAAGAATTCCATAGTGCACATAGCCTGGCACCAGCTTCGGGGTAAACATCTAAGGTCATAGCTGTAAGCTATACATTTGGCCAGTCACAAAGACTAGACCCCTGTTTGTATCCTTACGCGTAAGCTAAACCACACACAGTTGAGCTAACCACGTTTTAGAGTCATTAACCTCCTTACATTTGCTTGCAAGACTTTCTTTACTATCCTTTCATTCATTAATGCATGCATTCTTTCGTTACGTTCCTCTTTTCATTATCTTCCGCTTTACGTTACATAATATGTTTCATATACATTCATAACCATATCATGTAAAGCCATGGAAAATAAACGAACATAATAAGGAACATAACATAACATAGCCATACATAAGCATAAGATCATCATACACATCATACATGGCATAACATACATCACCCATCATCATAATGTCAACTTACATTACCCCCGAGAACATCCCAAATCAAAGCCTACACTTTACATTTTTCCCTAAAATTTCAGAATATTTTTTAAGGCATAGGCGATTGAGCACTATGTAAGCGCATGACCTTTCGGGCACATGGGGAAAAGTTAGGCGCATAAAAAACCTTCAGGCGCATGGGTACTATTGGGGTGCATGGCCAACACTTAGTCATTCTGGGCAAATTCTAGGCTCATGGGCACTATCGATGCATGGGCTTTTGAGGCGTATGAACACTTAGCCAAATTCAGCCTATTCCTAGGGGCAATGGTACTAATTGGGCGCATTGGAATTTGGGAGCATGGGACACTTAGGCAGTTATGACCATTGGGCGCATGCAGCCAATTCATACTATCAATCATCAAAACTAGTCCCAAATCACCAATCTAACATGTTCTAAGCTTAGTTCTAACATTCTAAGCACCAAAACATGAACATAACATCATCATAACATCATAAATCACCCAAAATCAAACCCCACCTGTATTCATACACATATAACATACGAGTACACATGCATAATTAATAAAAATATTTAAACAAGCATTTCCAGCTCTAAAATCATATAAAATCAGTAAAAAGGGGTTCTAGAAGTCACCTTTGACAACCTTCAAGTATGACCTCTTCAAACTTGTTTGCCAATGAGTTCAAACTCCTAGAAACCCACCAAAAACATATACCCAAACACACATAAACAAATAACCGAGGCATAGGCCAGTCAATAACATCTTAAAAACACCAAATCTTACCTTGAATTCGACTTCCTTCTTGTTCTTCATCAATATCCGAAACTTTCTTTTTCTCTTTCTAGAAAATCCTATTCAAAAATGTGTTTGTAAATAACATGGGTGGCCATGCCACCTTTTACACCTACTTTTTGAAACTTTTGTCCATTTTGACCCTTTTAACCCTATAACTTGGGTTAAAATATGTTTCTTTCTTTTTCTTCGATTTTATTCTTTCTTTCTCATCTTTAAAATATCCGGGTATTACAAGTCCACCCTCCTTATATAGGTTTCATCCCCGAAACCTGTTATTCGTCAAACATATGTGGGTAATGTTGCTTCACCTCTTCTTCAGTTTCCTAGGTAGACTCAGATTCCTTCCTGTGCTTCCACTATACAAGCACAAAGGGAATTACTTTATTCTTTAACCTTTTCTCCCTACGATCAATGATCGCCACTGTTTGCACCACATAATTGAGCCATTCATTAACTTTGATATCTTCCAGTGGAACAACCATATCCTCGTCAGCTAAGCACTTCCGCATATGAGATACATGGAATATTGAGTGAATTCCACTTAACTCATAAGGTAACTCCAACCCATAGGCCACCTCTCCTACTCTAGGCCATCAGAAAGGTCCTATGTACCTCGGACTCAAATTGCCCCGCTTCCTGAACCAAATGATACCTTTCCAATGTGAGACTTTCAACATAACTCTATCACCCACCTGGAACTCAATGGGTCTACGTCTCTTATCGGCATACGACTTCTGTCTATCTTTAGCTGCCTTTATGTAGGCTTTGATCTTTTCAAGATTCTCAGTCGTAGCCTTAATCACATCAATACTTCCCAACTCCTTCTGATCAATATCACCCCAACAAACGGGTTTTCTACATCTCCTACCGTATAACATCTCATAAGGGGGAATACCAATGTTGGCATGATAACTATTGTTGTTTGAGAACTCAGCTAACGGTAATTGGTCAACCTAACTTCCTCCAAAGACAATGATGCATGCCCGAAGCATATCCTCTAGTGTCTGAATCGTCCTTTTCGACTGACCATCCGTCTGAGAATGATAAGCTGTGCTAATATGTATGCTTGTCCCCATCGCATCATGGAATTTCTTCCAAAATTTAGATGTAAACTGGGTTTCAGGATTGGATACAATAGACACCAGCACACCATGATGAGTCATAATCTCTTTAATGAACACATCCGCTAACCTCTCGGATGAATATGTCTCGCGGATCAGTAGGAAGTGAGCACACTTCGTCAGATGATCAACTATCACCCATATAGCATCATACCCCTTCGCGGTACGTGGTAGCGTCGTTATAAAGTCCATGCTGATATGCTCCCACTTCCACTCCGGTATATCCAACGGTTGGTTCTTCCCGTATGGCTTCTGATGCTCGGCCTTCACTTGCAAGCTAGTAAGGCACTTACTCAACTAGTCCTCTATATCACGCTTCATACCCGGCCACCAATAATCTTTCTTCATATCTTGATACATCTTTGTAGCACCAAGATGAATAGAGTATCGAATCTTAGGAGCTTTGTCCATTATCTTCTTATGTAGATCCCCATAACGAGGAATCCACATCCGTCCGAATCGGGTTCTAACACCATGTGTGTTTTCACCTAACTCTGCGACTAGACCCCTCATCCTCTTACATTTAAGATGATCTTCCTCCAACGCCTCATCTTGATACTCCTTGACCTGCGTCATCACATCAAAGGTCATAATCAACTTATAAGCTTTCACCTAAATTGGCTCGGGTCTCTCTTTACAGCTAAGGGCATCTGCCACCACGTTAGCCTTGCCCAGATGGTAGTGGATCTCGCAATTGTAATCCTTTATGAGCTCCAACCATATCCTTTGCCTTATTTTTAAATCCTTCTGCTCGAAGAAATACTTCAAGCTCTTGTGGTCACTGAATATGGTGCAATTCGTCCCATATAGGTAGTGCCTCCAGATCCTAAGTACAAAGACCATAACTGCTAGCTCCAAGTCATGCTTAAGATAGTTAACCTCATGAACATTCAACTGTCGGGATATGTAAGCTATAACCTTTCCTCACTGCATTAACATGCAACCCAACCCAGAGTATGAATCATTTGAATAAACCACCAAATCTTTGTTTCCTTCGGGTAATGAGAAGACATGAGCCCGAGTCAAACTTGCCTTTAACTCCTCAAAAGCTTTCTCTTGATTTTGACCCCATATAAACTTCACATCTTTACCGGTCAGCTTAGTCAATGGAGAAGCTATCATTGAGAAGTCTTGAATGAATCTCCTATAATAGCCAGCCAAACCCAAGAAACTACGAATTTCGAATGGCGTCTTTGGTGACTTCCATTGCATCACCGCTTCCACCTTCGCCGATCCACCATAATCCCCTTGGGATACACCACATGACCCAAAAATTGAACTTCATGCAACCACAACACACACTTGGAGAATTTAGCATACAACTTATCCTTTCACAACGTCTCCAACACCTCTCGAATATGACCGGCATGCTCATCCTCGCTCTTCGTAAAAATCAGGATATCATCGATAAACACAATCATTGATTTATCCAACATTGACCGACACACTCAAATCATCAAGTCCGTAAAATCAGTTGTCACGCTTGTTAAACCAAAGGACATAACGAGGAACTCGTAGTGTCCATAACGCGTGTGAATACGTGTTTTAGGAATATCTTACTCCTTCATTTTCAACTGATGGTAGCCAGATTGAAGGTCTATCCTTGAGAACCAACTAGCACCTTGGAGCTAATCAAACAGATCATTAATTCTCGGTAGGGGATACCGATTTTCACCGTTAGCTTATTCAGCTCGTGGTAGTCAATACACATCCTCATACTACCATCCTTCTTCTTTACAAATAGGACCGGAGCACCCCATAGAGAGATACTCGGTCTAATGAACCCTTTATCAAACAACTCCTATAGTTGAGCTATCAATTCCTTCATCTTGGTCGGAGCCAATTGATACGGTGCCTTAAGAACAGGTTGGGCACCCATTATTAAATCAATTTGGAACTCGATCTTGCAGTCCGGTGGCACACTTGATAAGTCTTCTCGAAGCACATCTGGAAAGTCACACACAACCTTTACATTAGATCGTTATGGTGTTGGCGTATCCATATCCTTCATGTAGGCCAAGTACACACTACATCCACACCTCATGCACTTTTCTGCCAATGCAATCGAATTCAGTTTTGGAATCGTAGTGACTTGATCACCTTAAACTATCACCGAACTCCTGTTAGGCGTTGTTAACCAAATAATCTTCTTGCAACACATAATGTTCGCCTCGTAGTCCGCCAACCAATCCATTCCTAGGACTACATCAAAACTGCCGAAGGTCATCACAAATGGTCTAATAGGAATCTTATGACGTTCTAGTTCTATGTCACAACTTTCTATCGAGTCAACAATCCTGGTAGACTTTCCTATGCCAATTTCTACATCAAAGGGCTTATCTATACTTCTACAACTAATAGGCAATTTAGCACAGAAAGTAGCAGAAATAAAACATTTAATCGCATCAGAATCAAATAACACAGAAGTTAGAGTTTGGTTTACTAGAAACGTACCTGACACAACATTAGGGTCCATCCTAGCCTCCTACCGGGTCATTGTGAAAGCTTTGTCACTTGCTTTCCACCTTTGGTTTCGGTCATATTCTTTGCTCCAGAGCTCTCAACCCTTGGCTTCTTGCAGTCTCTGCTCATGTGGCTCCTTCCACCATAGTTATAGCACCATATAACCCCACATTCTTTTGCCATATGCCCTGCCTTCCCATTCTTGAAGCATATATTTAATCCCCATCTACACTCTCCAGTATACCCCTTACCACACTTACCACACCTCATCGTCTACGCACCGGACGTAACCACACGCCGGTCATCTATCCCGATATCACATTCAAGCCGCTATCTTTTCTGATTCTGGTCACCGCTACCCTTCTTGTTCACTTCAATCACAGTGGTCTCCTTCACCGCCCAAATTACCTGAGTCCCCATAGTTGGCAGAATCGTCTGCATGACCTGTTGAACTCCCTCAACAACAGCCTCTTTCAATGCGGTCCTCAGATTAGCACTATCAGCCTTCTGGGTGATAGATCTCGGGCTCTTCGAGTGCCTTTTCAGCATCCCTAGACATGCTTCTCGTGACACGCGGTCCAACACCACGTCCAGCACAACCTCCACCTCGTGAAGCCTTTGACGATCTACCACCGGCCATCGTCAAACATGCTATAAGATTCAAACACTAACACGGTCATTCAAAGTAATAACTCAGTTTATGTCAAGTACAGTAAGTCCCTAATTAAAGTGGCCACTTGTGATTAGCCACTTACTTTAATCTTAATACCCCAAGCACTTACTATCTTGACTACAACAGTATCTAAATCTACTAAAATACCTGATGTCACGCAACTACTCAGACTGGCATCCCTTCTTTTTGTCCCATTTTCAGTTTAAGTTTAGGATTCTTTTGAAAATTTAACCCATTTCACATAAACTTTGGCTCTGATACCAACGTATAAGGCTCTGTTCCCGGAATGCTCACAGCTGGTCGATCATTACACATAAAACATATAACTTTTATTTATTAGTACTAAAACATTGCAGCAAAATAATTTAAAACCATTTCATATCATTATAATTGCTTTTGACAAATGATTCATCATTGACAGATTACAAAATATAAATCGTTGAATTACATCACAAAAAACATTATTATTATACAAAATGGATGCTATCCAAAATAAGCCAAGTAGCCACCCGTGCCATCCTCAGCAATCAATTACGTGCCAACTGGAAACACATAAAAGCCAATGTTGCTAAGTGAGTTCTAGTTTTAAAATAAAATATATACTTTACTTTCGTTCAAAAAACCATTCTTTACTTTCACACATGATCAAACATCATACGTACACATAGATACTATCATTATTATCTTCCATTACCGTTCATTAACTTTCATTCAATGCACATAATCATTTCTTTTGTTAACTTTCATACCGTAGATTACATTCTTTAACCAGTTTTCATTCATTCCTTCTTTCGTCATCAACTACACCCCAAACGTAGTACAAAGCGTGTACTGGGCCGAAGTTGATAAATAGACTTTTATAATGCATATAAGTTGGTACCAACACCAAGGTAAGCGATAAAGAACACACTTGTATGTTATACCCCAAACATAGCACGAAGCGGGTACAGGGCCAAAGTTTATCAGACTTTGGTAACACACATAGCCTAACACCAGCACTAGAGTAAGTAACAAGGATTCTATACATGAGTTTACCACAAACGTAACACAAAGCGGGTATTTGGCCAAAGTTGATAAGACTTCCATAAAGCACATAGCCTGGCACCAGCTCCGGGGTAAACATCTAAGGTCATACCTGTAAGCTATAGATTTGGCTAGTCACAAAGACTAGCCCCCTGTGGGTATCCTTACGGGTTAGCTAAACCACACACAGTTAAGCTAATGACATTTTAGAGTCATGCACCTCCTTACATTTGCTTGCAAGACTTTCATTCTCTAATGCATGCATTCTTTCATTACATTCCTCTTTTCATTATCTTCCACTTTACATTACATGATACTTTTCATTTACATTCATAACCATATCATATAAAGCCATTGGAAAAAAACGAACATAATAAGGAACATAAAATAACATAGCCATACATAAGCATGACATAATCATACACATCATAAATGGAATAACATAAATCACCCATCATCATAAGGTCAACTTACATCACCCCTAGGAACATCCCAAGTCAAAGCCTACACTTCACATTTTTCTCCAAAATTTTAGAATATTTTCCAAGGCATAGGCGCATGAGCACTATGGGGGCGCATGACCTTTCGGCCGCATGGGAAACACTTAAGCGCATGAAAAACCTTCAGGCCCATGAAAAACCTTCAGGCACATGGCACAATTGGGGCGCATGGCCAACACATAGTCATTCTGGGCAAATTCTAGGCGCATCGGCACTATGCAGGCGCAAGAGTGCCTAGGCGCATGAGCTTTTCAGGCACATGAAAACTTAAAAAAATTCAACCTATTCCTAGGCGCATGGGTAATATTTGTGCGCATGGGTACTATTTGGGCACATGGGAATTTGGGTGCATGAGACACTTAGGTAGTTTTGACCGTTGGACACATGGGCAACCAGTTCATACTATCAATCATTATAATGAGTCCTAAATCACCAATCTAACATGTTCTAAGCTTAGTTCTAACATTCTAAGCCTTAGTAAGTTTATGCTTCCTTAAGTTAGTTTATGTCCGACTCGTCTAGCCCTGAACTTGTTTCGCCTCTCTTGGAACCCAGGCGACTTTTCCGTTAAAGGTTATGAGAAAGACCACAACAAGCTGCTCCAATCATTGAAGAGGATATTTTGGAAGGTACACCATCTGAAGAAGACATGGCTAACCAAGACGAGGAAATGAAGATGACGCACTATGCCACACCGTCAATTGATGGTTATGAGGTCTAGTGTTGTCCAATAAGCAATAGCAGCCAACAATTCCAAAATTAAGTCTAGTATCATCCAACTCATCGAAAATTCCATTCAGTTCCATGGATTGCAAGATGAAGATCCTAATGCTCACATCTGACGATTCCTTCGTATCTATGCAACCTTCAAAATCAATAACGGTTCAGACAAAGCCATTCGACTAAGACTTTTTCCATTTTTACTGCGAGACCGAGCTGTTGACTGGCTTGATTCGCTTCCGACTATTTCCATCACCACATGGGCAAAAATGGCTGAACAACTCCTTTTGAAATACTTTGCACACGATCGCATTGCTAAACTAAGAATCAACATCACAAGCTTTCGCTAAGATGATGATGAATCATTACACGAAGCATGGGAAATATACAAAATTCTCCTTTGGAGATGCCCACATCATGGACTTGATATGTGGCTACAGTGTCAAACCTTTTATGATGCAACCCCCAGAGCACACAAACAAGTGGTAGACCAAAGTGAGGGAGGAGATTTCGGAAATGTCACACCAACAGAGGCATACCAAGCTTTAGAAAGAGCAGCTAATAAGAGCTTTGCTTACAATCCCATAAGAGCCAAATCCAATTCTAAAGGTATTCATCAAGTAGACACTGAGACTCTAATTGCAGCCCAATTAGAAACTCTAACCAAACGATTCAAACAATTACAAGTTGAGCTAAAGAAAACTCCAACACGATGCAACACATGTGGAAATTCACACAAGACTGGCGAATGCCCACAAGGCATCATGATGGTTCAAGATGTTGACTATGCAGGAGGCCCAAGTAACTCATATAATAACTCAAATTGGAGAAGCAACTCAAATTACTGAGATACTGGTAACAACAAATCATCATGAAGATTCAAGCAAAGGCCACCTTACTAACAATAGAAACCATCATACCAAGGTCCAGGCAGTAGTAATCAAGACCATGGAGCATCATCAATGGAGGACGTATTGCAGCAATTGTTGTTAACCACACAAGCCACAAATGAGTACATCCGGAAATCTAATCGAAGAAATGAGGAGAGATTCCAAAGAAACAAGGCTGACATCAAAAGCATCAAAGCATCACTACAAACCATAGAGCACCAAGTAGGTCAAATAGAAAAACAACTATCTGAAAGACCCCAAGGTACTCTGACTAGCAATACTGTGAACAACTCTAATGCTCAAGTCAAAGCCATCACCACCAGGAGTGGCAAAACCACTCAAGGTGATGCACCTGCTTTGCAACCTATCTTTGAAGAAGTAGAAACCGAAACTCCAAGGAATGCAAGTGATAAGCAACCTGTTGTTGAAGAACCAACCAAGAATTGTGTACCTCCATCACCTTATGTTCCACCATCTCCATATCAGTGTTGGGTTTGTTGGACCAATATTTTAGTAGTTTAACCATTTAAACAAGAAAAACGCAGCGGAATAAAACCTTAATATTATCATTTGTAATCTGAAAATTAAGGCTCGTATAATATCAACAACAAACCCAAGAACATAAGGATCATTTATATGTGTATGAACTAGCTATCAAGAAGAATAAACATCCAAAAACAAAAGATACATACTACCTTTTGTAGAGCTGCAGAAAAACGAGTTTGGATGATTAAACGGAGCTTTTTGAATGGCCAAAACACCAAGGAGAGGTGTCCTCAAGCTAGTATACCCACAAGCCTCAAGCAAGACACTTTGTTGCTAGGATTTTGAACACCAAAACACACCAAGAGAGCTGAAAAAAAACTTTTTTTCAGCTGAATGTTGTTCAATAATGGAGAAGAAGAAAGCTTCTTGGGGTGCTTGCATGTAAGAGAGAGAGTAAGAGATGGAGTGTGTGTGAGTTTCAAGAAAACAAGTAAAACAAGTGGCCTTGGATCCCTATTAGGGGGCGGCCGAATCTTGAAATAATTGGGGTTTTCCCCCAAAAAACATTCACTAATGTTTTATTAATTATACATATAAGTTATCTAATTAACCTCTTAATTATATAACTTATACACACACTATAATTATTATTTGATGTTATTTAACCAACTTAAATAACATT
>BJCM01225592.1:0-18172 GCA_018326385.1 Flaveria bidentis | reverse complement strand
GCATATGCTCCTATGAATGACCCAGTTTCATGTGTTTACAACATATCAGGTGTATTACATTAAGCCTAGACTATTCGACAAGCGACATACACACTATATATGACAATATATGCTCCAACAAATTCCCCCTTGGACGTTGCTTGCGAATAGTAGCACTTAATGGTTCAGACTGTTTGTTTCGCGAGCACATGTCTGAATGGTTAAGAGATTTACCTCTGAACGGTTAAACATCATACTGATGTTGAATGATTAAGAGGTCTAATGTTGAATGGTTAAGACATATTATCTAAATTGTTAGAAATTTGTTTTTGAATAGTTAAATTATATACTAGCTCTTAATGGTTCAGACTTGTTAATGATTTAACATTTAATGATTCAGACCTCTTATTTATTTAATACTTAATCATTAAAAAATTATCAAACAATCTTTAAGTTAAAGAAGCCAACAATATTTTATTAGCTTACTCCTTTGCACTTACCATCTTCGCCCCCTAATTCTAATTCGATTCAAATCTCACCTATTATTATTATTATTATTATTGTTATTCATCCTTAAACTACTGCTTAAATCACATCTAACGTCTTCTGGCTTTCGTCGTCTTCTTCTTCTTCGTCGATCTGCTCTGATCCGATCCGATCTGATCTGATCTGACCATCAATCAACAACAATGGCGATGGCGATGGCGAGGGCAAGCTCTGGCCTCGCATACCCTGATCGTTTCTACGCTGCCGCTGCTTACGCCGGATTCGGTGGCTCCCCCAATTCATCTTCCAAAGGGGTCACCTCCAAATTCTCCAACGACGTCGCTCTCTTGCTTTACGCCCTCTATCAGCAGGTTACTATTCTCATTCCCTTTTGATTATTACTTACACTCGCTCTCCATAATTCTCAATTGCTTGATTTATACTCAATTCATTCTGCATTAGTTCAGTTTTATTGTTGAGTAATTTGCTTTCAACTTAATTAGGTCTGGGTTTTTGAAATTGTGCTCGAGATTTGTTTAAACAAAATTTTGTTTGTTTTGGATCATGAAAACGAGACATTTGATGTGAAGTAATAGATCCACATAACAGTATAACTGTGCTTGCATTAGTTAGGACATCTAATGTAATGTATTTTATCTAACTGGTATAAACCCCTCTGCAAGAGATAGAGCCAGATTTTAGGTGTTTGATGTCAAACCTGGTATTATCAAGATAAATTCTTTTCCAATTTTGCCAAAAATTGAACACATGCATCATTATGTTACTAGTATTTGATAATGAAGTAATGTAACTTTCATTTTTTCAGCCTAGTGCATGAATGCTTGGTTTTTTTGATTTGGTGACATTATAACTTTTGACATTGTAACTTTATGATAATTGCATTTGCGTACATCTATTTTGATCGAATATATAAATATGTCTTGTGGAACATAATTATAAAGTCTTTTACTATAAACCCATTGTGTTTTCATCCTTCATTAATCAATAAACTCAACTAGATTGCCGGGTATGAATATTTGATCATATTATATATTTCCTGAAATTCTATCTGCACCCCTATCTAGCTTTTTGTTACTTGTTTTATATTAACATGTGTATTTCACTATGCAAGTCTATTTATCTATCTACCTATGTATGTACATACATATTATTACAATGACATGAATACACACACATATAGTGCATTATGTGCACTCGCGCTCGTGTGTAAGTGTTTGGTGAGCATTTGCACACATGTAAAGGAAAGCCAATATGTGGCTATTCCCAAGCATAGGTGTTGAAGGCACAAAGGGTGAGCCTTGGGCCTAGGCGCATGGCGCATAAAAAGCGAGGGTTTTTTCAGCAAGGCCCTTAGTATAGAACTATCATTTTAAGGGGTTTTGGACATGTTTAAGCTTATTATCTCTAGTTTAGGCTGTTTTGGGTTGATTCGAGGCATGTTTAGTGCTAATTTAATTACTGTAGATGATTTTGGCCAGAACATGGCCTGAAAATGTGCTTGAGCGCCTGAAAAATAAGGCTATTGAAGCGAGGTGACATGGTTTTGTTGGCCTGTGCCTTAGGGCCTAGGCGCGTGCTCTTTGGCTTTTGACTAAAAGTATGTATTTTTAGTCTAGATTACAAATTCATTTTCTTTAACCCAACTGACTTTTTGTAGTATGACATCTTTTTTCCCATATAGAGCAACTAAACCAATGCATGCACTCTTAGCTTCTCATGTACTAGGCATATATGTGGGTGTAGTTAAGCCATGTTGAGTTGAAACAATTCCATACTCGAGCTTAACTTAACCTTATAAATGGAAACTCTACTCGAGCTTCATTGAGCCTTCATTTTCTAGTTTGATGAATTAATCAATTAGTTTGAGCCTTCCATACATACTTTTTGGTTATGAACACATCAGATTTCAGTTATAAAGGGAATATCACATAAACCTTGAGAAGTGATCAACGCACAACTAAAAAGCATGACCATCAAATGAGGTGACCGGGCAGCACCCCTAACATCACAAAATACTAGGTCCAAAATATGAGAACTTTTATAAGTTGATGGTAATAGATGGAGTTTTGATGATTTTCCAATGGAACAAGAATCACTAGCACATGTATTTAATAGAGGTAAAACATACTTAGATAACATGGAGTTCAAAAGCTGTGAATGTGGGTATCCAAGTCTGTGATGCCATGTGTGTTGGGTTTAATTCACGCACAAAACACAAAACAGGAAACAGTAAACAGTAAACAAAAGGAGTGTGAGAGATAGTGGTTCGGTCAAAGTGTATGACCTAAGTCTACTTGGGGCAACTAGGTTTTTCTTATGTTTAGTACTAAGGATCAATTACAAGTACAAGAGATTAGTTTATATACAGCTAATTAGGGTTTTGCCCTTGCTAAATCAATCACTTAGTTAAACAAATTGGGCTTAAACAAACTAAACATTCGACCACACTAATGGATTCTCTACACAAAACAATTACTGAATTTATTGAAGGATAATTCTTCCGTGACATAAAACCATGATTTTAATGAGTATGATTAACTTAAGCAATTATTAACATTAAATATTGCTAGACTTGACCAGAAAAGTCAAAACATAACTAATGCATTGACCTTTTACCAGAGGATGTTTAACATTTTTTGCTGTAACAAGTGCCCTCAAGGTGGTTAGAGTCCTGAGTAAAGACATAGGGGATTTTAGTTTGTATAGTCGGGTCATTATTTAAATATAGTAATATACATACAAACAGTCTGAACTATATTGTAACATAAGCTTGATATCAATCACGAGCATCATGGGTTTAGTATTTTAATACTCGCATTCGAATTAGTTTATTGAATTGATTTCGAATATACTTATGATTATGTGTATATGTATGTATGATCTCTGTTTTTGTTAATTAAGTTTTGTTCTTAAAGTGGTCACTTGTAATTTGACAAAAGGAATTTTGTTTCAAATCAGGCAACTGTTGGACCTTGTACCTTACCAAAACCAAGAGGTTGGAGTCCGGTGGAACAAAGCAAATGGACAAGGTCTGTTTTATTTAAGTTACTATATGAATATGCAATCTGATTTCTTATGCATGAGCAAAAATATGAAGCAAAACTTGCATCACCTGCTGCCTGTTTAAAAACATGAACAAAAATATGATTTGCATACTATCCGATTTCAGTTGAACGGTACATTTTTTACTGTTGGATACTTTCTCTGCTTGAGTAGTAACCTTTTACCTTTTATTTTTTACAGTTGGAATGGTCTTGGAAACATGGCGTCCATTGAAGCAATGCGCCTTTTTGTAAAAATATTAGAGGTATACTCAACTTAGTTTTCTTTTTAAAAATGGGAAGATTTTGTTATATAACCTTAAATTATCAGTATTTTCATTCTATTGGGCAGGAAGAAGACCCAGGATGGTATTCAAGGGCATCCAACTTTATCTCAGACCCGGTTGTAGATGTAGAGATGAATGTGAGTGTTCGAAATGTTTAGCTTCCTTTAAGCCATCTTGATTGTAGAATAAGATATGTTTGTTTATATGGTAAATTATGATCTAAATTGGAACATTATGCATCTGGTGTAGCATAATTCAAAGGTGGAGTTACCCACTAAGAATGAAATTACTTTGCCTGAAATGAAAATTATCCCAACTGAGAACGGGAATTCTGTAGATAAAGATGTTACGGTGGAAGGAGTTGGTTCTGTTGGTGTGTATGACCAATGGGTTGCACCCCCAGTTTCTGGTCCACGTCCAAAGCCTCGATATGAGGTATTTTTTTCTTTTTGTTTTTTAATAAGACTTTACTGTTTCTTTTATCTTATTTTACCTATTTTATACTGTCTTTTTTTATTTAACAGCATGCAGCAGCTGTTGTTGATGATAAAATGTATATATTTGGTGGAAACCATAATGGACGTTACCTAAATGATCTTCAGGTATGGGATATATGGTCAAAATTAGGGGCACTCCTTTTTGTTGATTATTAATTTCTGTCTACACGATTCCTCTATTTTGTCCTTTAGGAAGGGTGGCTTAGATATTTGAATTGTGGTCTTGTGAAATGTTGTTAGACGGTCTAGTTAAACAGTTACAGCTGTCTCTTATTCTTCCTGGTGCTAGTGTTTTTGTTCTCTTTTCAAAGTTTGTGTTTATACATTTTTATATGTGGCTGCTTTTGATTCAGCTTAATTAGGTTTACTTAGGATAATTAGGTTTACTTAGGACCATGTTAACATTATTGAGTTGCATCTCAATTCTTGTGAGGATTTGTTGCAGACACTTGATCTACAAAATTGGACATGGTCAAAGGTCGAAGTTAAAGCAAATTCTGAGGATCCAATGAAAGTAACTTCTTGTGCTGGGCATTCATTGGTCAGTACCAAAATCTGATTTTTCAATAGAACATAAATTGGGAATTATTCCTGAACATGAATTTGCCAAATGTGATCTTTTGACCATTTTGTGGTCTAATATGATAAGATATTACTTGTGTAGATACCATGGGAAGGAAATAAGCTTATATCAATTGCAGGGCACTCAAAGGATGCTTCTGAAGTTGTCAATGGTGTGTTTGAACTTGATCTCTGCTTTCATTTTTACCAATCAAGAACATATGTACCTACTGATCTTTTAAATTATTGTTCATTAGTTATCTATTAGAGGTTAAATTTTCAATGTATTTACTTGTGAATGCTATTTAGGTAGTGTTTTATCTCTCAAATGTGTAGGGGTCAAATATGGTCTGACAGTCCAAACAAGTTGAAAGCTGACCAAATTCTTAAGGCATACAACCTTCTAAATGTTTTGTTCAAGGATCTAGATTATTACAATAAAAAATAGTGTTTTTTACAAGGATGTAAAAAGTTCAAAAAAGGATAGAAAAGTTAACCCAACCTGGCTAGTACTAAAAAGACAGTTCAATCTGAACTCTTTCTGAAAACTGCACAAAACCAATCTACCACCTTTACTATGTATTAGTCAAAACGAAAGTTGATTCCAAGATAGGTGACACTTATTGTTGGTGGCCACTTTCTTCCTTTTAGAACTCTATCCATCTCATTCATTTATATAAATCTACACATTTAGCTGCACTCATTCTTCTGTGTGTGTATATATATTTATATATATCCTTTAATTTTACAGTCAAGGCATTTGATCTGCAAACGTATACCTGGTCAACCATGAAGACCTATGGAAAACCACCGGTATTCATTCTTAATACGTTACCATTATATTTTATTTTGTAATATCTCATTTGTTTATACTATCCTGCCCATTGTGACCTAGATTCGATCCATTAAGTCTGCCAACAAGTCAAAAAGAATGATCCATAGGTGGATGCACAACATGGATTGTTATAATGTCTAGATCCTGTCAATTTTTGTAACCAACATAAAACAATCTAAACTAGAAATTAGAAAACTTGAAATACATATAACATATGGATATTTAAAGAGTGTAACCTAAACTTTATAAATGAATCTGTACCTGATTGACATAATCAGCATCATACAATTAATTATGTGTTGTTACTTGTACCACAGATTTCTGAAGCGTAGTACCTCAACTTTATTATTTATTTCCTAATGGAGACGATCATGACCCATTTAGTCGTACTTTAGTTTGTGGTCTATCTAGAGTTCTGGACACCGATTTTTTATTAATAGACTTTAAACATGTTTTTTATTTTGTCATGCTATTGCAGGTTTCACGTGGAGGTCAATCGGTTACACTTGTGGGGACCAACTTAGTCATATTTGGTGGTCAAGATGCAAACAGAACCCTCTTAAATGACCTCCACATTTTAGACTTAGAAACCATGACCTGGGATGAGATTGACACAATGTAACTTCTTAATTCTATCATTTTCATATGAATTCATATATGCATTAGCAATTACACAAGTAACCCAACCGGTTAAGTAGGTCATCATAATTGCAACTGGAAACAACTCTGAAACAAAATGATTGCTTTTCAGTGTGAATGTATGTAACTTAACTTATTGCTACAAACGAATTATCATTAAAATATCCCAAAGAACAAATTATTTGCAAGAAAGACCAATATGGGGAGGTTTCTGTTTATGTATGTATGGCAATCTGTACTTTAATGAGAACCTATAAATTTCAACCTAATATTGGACATTTTTTTTTTGTATTTATGCAGAGGTGTGTCACCTTCTCCACGGTCTGACCATGCTGCCGCAGTACATGCAGAGCGTTATCTACTTATATTTGGTGGTGGCACACATGCAACTTGTTTCAATGATCTTCATGTTCTTGATTTGAAAACTGTGAGATAGTTTAATCATTTTGATATTGCTGCCTATTTTAAACTTGAACTTGGTATGTATGGTGTATTATACTATTAATGTGTTCAGATGGAATGGTCAAGACCAAGTCAACAAGGCGAGATACCAAGTCCACGAGCTGGTCATGCTGGTGTAACCGTTGGAGAGAGTTGGTTCATTGCTGGTGGTGGAGATAACAAGAGTGGTATGTAAATCTTATATTACATTCTAATCATTTTATTGAAGATAAGAGTATTAGACTATGATTTGAAATACTAAAATTTTTTGTAATAATATTTGACCCTCTGAAAAAATTACAATTTTTGGTCAAAAAGTGTATTATTGAATTACCTGCTTTTACTCCGACCAAAAATATCCCTTTTGACTTGTTATCTAGCTCATCTGCCCTGCCATTTCATGTCTTTCATAATTGCTCTTTCTTTCTTTTTTTACAGGAGTTTCAGAAACAGTTGTCCTTAACATGTCTACTTTATCCTGGTCGGTTGTAACAACTGTTCAAGGACGCGTTCCTCTTGCTAGTGAGGTATTTGCTTTGCAAGTATAAGTATTTTTATTTTTGGTTTATTTAAAGATGGTAATTTTGACCCATTTATTTATGAATGGGTATGTTAAAGAATAAGTATGCTTTTAGAATAGTAAGTTTATGCCTAGTAGGTTTTACTAAGGGAATTGATTTGATCCGTTGCCTAATTTAAGGTCTTTTGGTTTCCTTATTTAATCCCATTTTGAAAATAAATTTGAATGATTACCTACTATTAAAATAATTAACATAGACAACTTTTTCCTGGGTTTATTCGGACTGTGTTTTCTCAAACAATCAAATCATAATCTTGAGTTACAAAGGGAACATGTCAAATGGGTTAAGAGTTGTCCAAAGTCTATCTCTGATGCATACAACATCCTACATATTACTCAAAGATTTAGTTTTTTTATTGTAATAGCAAGTAACACAATAATCATTTACGAAAACTTCAAAAAATGAACAAAAAAGTGTTTGCATCCAGCCTGGTTCTACCTGTACTAATAAATGACCTGTTTTAACCCGAATCTGTTTTGACCCATTACCCAACCTACGCGTATTGCTAGCTAATTTTCTTAATGTCCCAGCAGAGTGGAAGAAAAGGTAAGGAACCAGATGCTAATTCGCCGTGTGTGCACTGTGCAGGGGTTGAGTTTGGTGTTAAGCTCTTACAATGGTGAAGATATTCTGGTTTCTTTTGGAGGGTACAATGGGAAATACAACAATGAGGTAAGAAGGGAGTCTGTCTCTTATTCATGCATTGCTTACAAGGGTTGCTTAGTTTAGTTTTGGTGTTGACCAGGTCCACTTGCTCAAGCCCAGCCACAAATCAACCTTGCAAGCAACTAAGTCAGGAACCCCTGCCCTGGGTAGTGGTTCTGGTGCACAGAATGCAACAAATGGCACAAGAGACGTTGATGCCGAGTTTGAAGCTGGTCAAGAAGCAAAAGTTAGGGAAATCAGTATGGACAATAATGAGCCACAGGTAACTCAAGTTGTTTTACTATGTGATCTTAGGAGTCTGTGGAGGTGGCAAACTGGGTAGCTGAGTTAGGTAATAGCTCAACATGGGTTTCTCAAAATGAGTCATTTTACAATTCAGGTTGGGTTGACCCACCAACATTTTTTATTCTGTTTTTTTTTTTTGAATTTGATTAGTAATTGATACATTAAATATGATTAGTAAATGATCTAATTTTTCAACAAATAAAACGAATTAGGATATTGCAAGCACTTGATTACACTTTAAGTCAGACCCATTTGACTCGTTATGAATAAACTACAACCTGAATTGACCAGCTTCCATACCAATGGGTTAAATTGCCAACTCTATATCTGTTATGGGTCAACTTAAGCAGACATTGGTTATGTTGAGTTCAAATCCGTTTGTGTTTCAATTATTTTCATAGCCTGATCTGTGGTTATAGACTTGACAGTTTTGAAAAGTTTTTTGCATATGATATCATTTAAACTCTTCCCATTTGTGATAAACTATTCACACCTGTATTGTAAAGTATATTGCATGTGTGATATGTCTATAATTATGCAGATAGTCGAAATTAATGAAGTGAGCGAGCGTTCCATATCTGCCCTTAAGGCAGAAAAGGAAGAATTAGAATCAGCTCTCAGCAATGAGAAATCACAATCACTTCAGTTAAAGCAAGAACTGATAGAAGCTGAATCCAAGAACGCAGACTTATACAAGGTAATTTATTTCCAATGAATTTTCAAGTCCTTTGAGCTTAAGTATATGCCCTTTCCTATGAATAACACGGCGGCACTATATAACTTTGAGGTAGCAATATCTATCAGTTTGTTTATGCTTGTGTTGATCTGCGTTATGTTAAATCTCAAATGGGTCAACTGGTCAAATCAGCAAGTTATACTAAAAGTTTAACATGTCAAATTGGCCAAAGGGGTTGAAAGTCGTCCAATGCTTATTTTAAATGCATACAACCTTCTAAATTATAATTTTCCAATGTTTGGATTGTTCTTGCATATAGTTTTGTTGATCATATTTAATGTGTCAATCAATATAAGAGAAGTCTAAGAGAAGGAGAAAAATGGGTCATAAATCATCTGTGTTTCATTACGAAGTGGTGGCGGATTTGATAACATTTTGTAGGGGGCCAAAAGCTAAAATGGGTTGGGCCAGGTCAAGCATATGGGGGGAAAAACAATTAACTCAAAACATTAATATGTTCGTACTAAAATTGCTCTTCCTAGTTATAATTCAAGTATAGATGATTGCACGAACAATTGTTTTATTATTTATGCAAACGATGGATTAATTCTTTTAAGTAAAGTGATTCTAATACTTGCTCATCTTTTGTAAATTCTAATTGGAGAAACAAGAATAATCACAATTCTACTTAATTTCAATAAATTATAAACAAGAAATGTAGAGATGCAAAACCTGCTTTAACATATTTCCATTATAATACATGATAAATGTTTCTTTCCATATCCATTAAAGTTGTGACAGGTTGTATTGCGCCTGGTTGAGTAAAAGAATGATTAACTGTTGGCTTAGAAGATTTCGATATTGATTGTGGCAGAAAAATTAATAATCCATTTACCTGCCCGTATGACCATCTTTAATTTGTATAAAGTCAACATGAAGTTAATTGTCATATAGTTGACATGGGGTATCTCTGAACAAAATATAGTGTTAGCCTGTTAATTTGTTCAGCACTTCAGCTGGTTCTACACCTATTGCATATTAATTAGTTGAACATTTTAACAAATTTTGGATATATATTTACTGTAGAGTGTGTTTGGGAGCATGCATCAACTTGTTAAATAAACATTCCTGACATATGTGAGAATTTGAATTTTCAATTGGTTCGTCGTGTAATTCAAGTGTAGAGCAGCTGAGCAGCCAATTATCTTTCCTCGTGCATCCTTTAGTAAAAGTGCAAGCTAAAATATATGCATTTTTAGATGCTAGACTTTAACTTTCTTTGCAAATTTTATAATCCTTTAACTTTCTTTGCAAATTTTATAATCCTGCAGGAACTGCAGTCTGTACGTGTTCAGTTGGCAGCAGAGCAGTCGAGATGTTTTAAACTAGAGGTAACTTCTGTTTTGGCATTTTAGTTTATCTGTCCGTGTCAAATAGACGGGTTGGGTAATGGGACAGAATGGGTTTGGGTCAAAACACACAAGGTTTAGTTGAGCCACTCATTTTTCTTCTTTTTACATTTAGAAATAATATATATAATAATCAGGTGTTTGAATAAGCAGTTTAAGATGTTATACAGGTAGTTATGTCTTGTGTGTCATTTAACTCAAGCTATAATTGAAGACTGCATAATTATATCTTGAATTTGTAATACATTGTGAAAATGCACAGGTGGATGTTGCAGAGCTAAGACAAAAGCTACAAACAATGGACACCTTACAGAAAGAACTTGAAATCCTGCAAAGACAAAAGGCTGCATCTGAAGAAGCTCTTGCAAAACAGAAACAAACTTCAGGAGGTGTGTGGGGATGGCTAGCTGGGTCTCCCCCTCCTACCCAAAAGCCGAACGATGTCTGATAACTTAAAACGACTAAATACATACACAAATAGTGATTTTATTACTTAAAATCCCTTTCTTAAATTCATTTTCCTACTATATCTCTCTTAGCCGTTGTTCGACTTGGCGTAAGATATTTACGATTTTGTGTTTGTCACAACCATAGCTAAATGGTGCTTCTGTTTTTGTTTGGGATTCTAAAGTGAGATAGTTTTTGAGGTTGAACATAGAATTGATTGCATGGTTCTTATTTTAGACTAATGTTGATGGCATATAATAGCCATGGTTAAGATGTGTGTTAGGTACGTTGTTTCATGTGAGGAAAGATTGAAATTTTGTTGTTAACATCCAGGTGTGGATTTTTCTATTTTCTTCTGCTACTCCCTAATGCATGATGCTGCGATAATCAATTGTCAGTAACATATGACCATTTATAGAGCTATTTGTAGAAGTATGATGAAGATAATTTTAAAGAAAAAAATAGTTCAAATGCATATACTATTTATATATCACACCATCGGGTCACGTGTAAGACTTTTATTGATTCACATCATTCCTCTTTTTTTTTAAAAGAAATTATTCACTCTATGCAACCGGCGGATCACTTTCCCAACAACTGTTGTTTGCACCTCGAACACCAGCATTGCCGATGTGGGAAACTTCAATAGTGCAAGAGGTGGTTGTCCGCCTCAACTCCACCGTATTTGCGGTTAGGGCAGCTAGCAGAGAGAGGGGTAGAGAGAAATAGAGGTTGGTTTCTGCTGGTGGCTTTGTAAATGGTTTTAGATCAACTGTAAAACACTAGATATTATTTCATCTATTCTAATTGATATGAGAGGAATTAAAAGAGTTAAATCAATTAGTGTTATTATTGCTAATTGCATGACATGGAGGATTTGATGTTAGTCAACGTAAAAGTGTAGATTATTATTTAATCAATATATTAATAAAAAGCTAAAAACTGATGTAATGTTATGAATAAAATTATAAAAAATACTTATATATATATGGTCAAATTTAGTATTATACATGTATTACACACATATTACTATACCTTTAAAAACCATATTAAAGATCCCCAAAGCATATATACAAGTGTTATATAACCTTTAAAAACCATATTAAAGATCATCAAAGAGGTTCGCTCAAATAGTTCGACGTTCGAAACTCGCTCGAACTCGTTCGAAAAAACTCGGATTTTTGCTCGTTCGAATTTTGGGGCGGTTGTAAACGAACTGAGCGGTTTGGTTCGGTTTGAAAACGAACCAAGCATGAGCAAAGGTACGCTCGCTTGGCTTTCGCTTGGTTTCGCTCGAATTATTTTTTGATTTAGTTTCTATATATTATATATTTGTTAATCTATTTAATTATTTATCACTTACCAATGTTTTAGTTATTTACCACTTACCATTATTTTAATTATTTAGTCAAAAAATTAACTATCATATTTGTAAAACTTTAATACTCTAATCAAATCATCACTTCACATTTCAAATCCTTCCACCATTTCACCCATCATCACTTTCCAACCGTCCCCCATATCCCCACCTCCCTACCGACTGCTGAGGCGCTGACCTCCGACACTTAGACATGTAACCTCCGACCTACATTACTCTGACATGTGACCTCGACTTTCGGTCATCCGACCTGCAATAGTCTGATTATGCATCCCACCTTCGACAATCCGCCTCCGAAGTCCGAAGTCTGACCTTGTTCGAAGCCCGACATTGTTCTATTGTTCCTAATGGTGATATCTTGAGGTTAGATTTTTTTATATAATTTGATGCTTAAAGAACATTTGCACAAACACTAGCGAAGATACTACGGTTGAAACTTGTAAGTTGAAACTTCTGAATGAATTATTAGTTTTGCTTTAAATTATAACATGAAACCAAACAAAACGAGCAACACCGAGCGAAAGTGAACGCTCGGTTTAAAATCGAACCGGGTTCGAGCATAAAGTTTGCGCTCGAATTTGAAATTTTGAACCGAACCAAGCCAGTTTGAAACCGAACGGAGTTTGAGCGGAGCTGCGTTCGGTTCGTGAACAACCCTATCCCCAAAACATCATGTACAAGTGTGTTACATGCATGGTTTTTTTTTCTTTTTTTTAAAGCTTAAGCTTTTTTATTATTGTTTTTCCCCCTTAGGTTTGACTATATGTCATTTAATACCTTATACTTATAAGTTTGTTCTTTATACATTCATAATTTTTTTAGTTTTTTTATTCCTGTTATAAGTTTTCATATTTATATTCTATAAAATTATAAATATGTCGTCACGACGTTATTATTTTCATCTAAGTTTTGATGTAAATTTTATTCAAAGCGACGTGGTGTGTTAGATATACAAGTAATCAAGCACAAATGTATAAACCTGATCAAAGCTTATATTAGGATATATTTATTTTGTATAGTTTACATTTTTATTTCTCTTATAACATTTACAATATAGTATTTTATAAAATTCAGATTTATTAGTGCTAATTTCTATAAACGTTAATATCATTAACCGTGAAACTTTTGTAGTTGTGACACACTTATTTTTATTGACGTTTGAAAGTCATATTTTTACCGGTTTTACTTTTACTATATAAACTTCTGAGTATTATGAACAGGCACACCACAAAGCACAGGTTTGTAATATTTTTTATATAAGTTATTTAATGTTATCAACGAAATATGTGTTTCATTTTTCGTACATAAATTACGTATATTATCAACCTTGTCGAAATGCGGATTCACAACAATGTTTCGTCACTATGACTTTACGTCCCTTCCGCAATGCGAGGTTGTTAATACTAGTATGTATGTTAAAAGTAAATGTCGGTGTTGGTTACCATATATAATATGACTAGGCTATAAACCCGCGTAATAACAGGTTCAAAAATATGAAAACAATATAATTCATACATGTATAGATATTTCGTATGATTAAGTTACACATTAACAATGAAAATAAAAAGTTACATTCTTAATTATAAATATTCAAATACTTCCTTGAATAATATAATATGCATATGATCTATATAAAATTAAAAACTAGTTGTCTTACTTGGCTACAAAAGTATGTATAATTCAAAAGAATATATAATCACACGATTTAATTAGTTGATAATATAAAAAAATAAATTCAAAACAAAATAAATTATTAACTTAGTCTTTTAAAATGAAGAACCTTGACTAAAATAATATAGTAGTTTAGACGAGAGATCATTTTGAGAAGTAACATGTGAGTGTTATGTGACATCCTAGTTACTCGTTTCTAGTTGAAATGTCTTCGTGTTGCAACGATAAGGCTGTTGTGTGATTTTATGGGAATTTGATTTTAGTGAGTATCGGTGCAGCGCGTTATGACGTAAATTAAAAAATCAAAATATAATTATTGAAAAAACTGAATGAAAGAAAACAATTACGCATATTATAAAAGTCTTTAAGACAATTATATTATCCCAATAAGATTAGTGAAAGCATGAGCAATATTTGTGGTCGAAAATCACTTAGTACCTACATTTTAGGGGGGATTTCGTTTTATAAACATAGGTTAGAGTTTTATGATTATCGGAGACAGCTTTCGGTGGTGATTTGCATAAACCAGAGAAAATTAATGCAGAAATCATCACCACAAATTACCATCTTGATTGTTATTGAACTGTTAACAACCAACAATGGAAAGGAGAAGAGAGATGAATGCTCAATCGCAATGAATGAACGTCATTGAAAGTAAATGGCGGTTTTGTTGGCCACGTGTATATGATTTAGCATTTATATTATAAGCATCATATGTTATACTTTTCTGTAAATGCATAAATGGAATAAAATGGTTAATTTTGAAATTTATGCATGACTTTTATATGGATGTCTTAATCAATATGTAAAATTATAATTCTATCCTCCTTTTACTTTTATTATAAAAGATAAAAGATATAGATAAATATTAAAACTATTAAACTCACAATACACCACTAGAAAAATGGCAGTTATTATAAATATAAAGATATTTATAAGGTATATGCTTAAATATTTAAATAAAATAATACTTAATTTAAATATAATTAAATATAATTAGTAAATATAAATTTAAATGTCAACTTATGGTGTCATAAACAAAAAAAATTATTAAATAATGTATTAATAATGTTTATTAAATACATGAAAGATACAATGACAAAAATATCAAGATACATAAATTTTAATAGATAAATTTACCATATTTCTTTTAAAATGTCTTAAAATCTTAATCAAATCCATATTTTACTCCTCTTAAATGCTTTCCACTTCTTTGTATATCTTGTCTTAAAACTTGTATGTTTGGTAAAATTACATCTCTATCTAAAAAGATGTATTATATAGTAGTATAGATATAAGTATTTTAATTAAATAATACTTAATTTAAATAATATTTAGTTATAAAAATATGATTAGTAACTACAAATTTAAATATCAATTTATATTATTATAAATAAAATAAAATTTAAATAATATCATAGTATTAAATAATATATTAATAATGTGTTTTAAATAATAAAATAATTAGAAGATTTATTAAATGAAGACAAAAATAGAACTATTGCATAATACACTTGTACTTTATATGAAAATGCTATATAGGTGTCTTACATTTTGAATAAAATTACCATCTTATCCTTCTAATCTGTATTATATAATAAGATAAATATTAGCATTATATATAATAACCGGGACTGATTAATCCACATCACCAGTACATATCGTTATACGTATGGTAGAACCATGCAACATAGACAAATTAATTCTAGTCTAATTTTATGAATTCATGTCAAATACATTCAGTATCAAGCTAAAAACAAAACTGAGTTCGTACTTTGTTGTTTTTCTTCTTTTATGACCTTTTCATATTTCTTGTTGTTTTTTTCCTTTTCTTAAAATGTTTTTTTTTACCATTTGTTTGTTTTCTTTTTAATATTAACTAGTGATATGTCTCATTACGTGTTGCACGATAAAACCCAGATGTCATACATTCTTTATGCGATAAAAGCCAATGTCATACATTGTTGCACGATAAAAGCCAAATGTCATACATTCTTTACGCGGTAAAAGAAAGATGTTATACATTCTTTACACCATTTATGTAAGTTGAAAACCCTTGCTAACAAATGATGGCATTATAACCAAATTATGAAACAAAAACATCAAATAAAGAACTACAACATATCTTAGTAATAAAGTAAAAAATCATATGTGAATGATGGGATAAACCAAAGCTCAGACAAAAGCGTATTATCTAATGATCGTGTTGTTACCATCATAGCCATGTTATATCATTGACGGGATAAATCAAGGCTCTGATTAATAACATATTGTTGTGGCTGCAAACATGTAGGTTCATTACGCCATCACAACAAACTGACTATTTTCAGACACCGTCATTGTCTATCAAACGAAACCCTCATCGCAAACCCATAATTATAGTAGCTTGGCGATGTCTTAGGGGAACCAAAACTCATCATCATCGAAAATGATAAAAAACCAACAGTTAGGAGAGATTGGCACAAAGCCAACATCAGTCGACCGACATAACTTTAGAGACAACTGGTAACATGTGCCTTTTACACCGAAGTCGTCATTATGACATAAGCTCTACCTCAACCATAAAAGGAGCTGGAGCCAGCATCATCTGCAGCCAAGGCACAACCTAGATCTGTTATCACAAACCACCACAGTCACCTTCACCACCATCACAAGCATCAAAAACCAGCTCGACCGACTGCCTCACGAAAACCCCAAAACGACATCACCATCAACAAAACCCTAAAATGAATTTGGTGTTCGGTCAATATTGGTGTTCTCCGCTAGTGGGTGGAAACCAAGAAGTCAAATGTAACACCCGGTTATTTATTTATTTTGAAGCCGATGAAAGAAGAAAAGAAATAAAGTCCTAAGTCGAGGGACCAAACTCGTCAACGAAAGAAAGACGGGTGAGTGGGGGTATATAAAGGGAGAGGGTAGCCCTTACCCTCTCCCCACACTCATATTTCAGCCAAACAAAAGAGGAGAAGAGGGAAAGAAGAGAAAAAAGGGAGAAAATTGGCTCGGGTTGACTTGAGTGAGCAAAATCGTCGTGTAGCGAGTCAAATCGAAGCTCTTCTCGTTGTGGTCGTTTGTGTGAGTTCTAGGACCCCTCCTTTACACATTTTTGAATGATTTGGGGCTGGAAAACATCTAAAAATCGGTTTTTTAGTGTGTGCATGTTTGACCCGTTTGTGTATGTGTATGTGTGTGTATGATGCGTTTGAGCCTTGTTTGTGAGCTTGTGTGTGCTTAAATGGTGTTATGGTATGCATCCCTAAGGTTTAGGATGGTTGATTTGGGCTTAGAATGGGTTTAGATGAGCTTGGAGGTCGAAAATGGCAGATTGGGTTCGGGATGAACTGCATTCTGCATCAGGTAGGGCTAGGTGATCGAATGGAGGCCATACGGCCGAATGAGGTGCGATTGAGGTTCATTCGCACGATTGAGAGTTCATTCGCACGATTGGGGCCAGTCGTATGAGGAGTCATGCGACTGAGGGTCCAGTCGCATAAGTGCTCATCCGCATTAGTTCCATTCGCATGAGGTCCATCTGCATTAAGTCCATTCGCACGATTGGATGTTCATTCACATAAGTGTTCATCCGCATTGGTTCATTCGCATGATGTTCAGTCGCATGGAGGCCATGCGACTGAAGGGTGTCCATATGCCCAAATGGGGCTGTTGCGCCCAAGGAGAAGTGTAGTATAACTTCTGACTTTCGAGGGAAAGTGCAGATGTAAGTTTTGACGTAAAGGTTACCGTAAGTTCATGTAAGATGACGATTGACATCTTAGAGAGCATGTTGGGCATGATGATAATGATGTTGCATGATTATGCATGTTATGTATGTATGATGTTGCCCTGTATGATACTGATGATTGTGTATGATATGTTCCTTATTATGATGTATGTTTATCTTTTCTATGGCTTTACGTGTCATGTTAATGAATGAATGAAGTATTATGCAACGTAAAGTGAAAGATAATAAAAGAGGAACATGAAGTAAGAATGCATGCATTGATGAACGATGAAGTAATGAAAGTCTTGCAAGCACTATATGTCAGGACACGCCATTAAGGTGTTAGCCCAATGGTGTGCGGGTTCGCTACCCCGGGAGGATGCACATCGGGGTCTTTCTTTGTGATTGACCATATGTATGAACCATTTTTGCATGCCTTAGGTACTGTGACCATTTGGTGCCGAGCACCACCGATGAAGGTCTTTTATAGGCTTAGGTCCAGTACCACGAGACTGAAGGGCATAGCATATGACAATGGTATACCTGAACTT
>BJCM01225575.1:0-11024 GCA_018326385.1 Flaveria bidentis | reverse complement strand
AATTGTCATCCCTGGTTTGAGGATAATGCACTCATGTTCTGTGAAAAGCATTTGGTGCTTTTGATCACAAAACTGAGAAACACTTAACAGATTGTGTTCGAGCTGTTTGACAAAGTGAACTTTGTCAACTTTTAACTTCCCGTTGGATATACTCCCTCTGCCAGAAATATATCCTCCGGCCTCACCTCCAAATTAGACAGGACCTCCATCATAGTGTTGAAACTGTTGAAGGAGAGATCTGTTCCCTGTCATGTGCCTGGAGCATCCACTGTCCACAATCCAAACATTGTTGTTCTTGTCATATGGATGTCCCATCATACAAGATGAGATTGTTAGTTTTGATTGGAAAACCAATCCTTGTTGGTCTTGGGTTCTTCCAATGATAGTGACATAATTGAACCAAAAGTTAAGCATGGGGGTTCAATGGACGTCTTTGAAGAAGAGGTTTGGGCTGTAACATCTTCCTTGATCTTCCAGTCCATCCTTTGGTTGATCATAGAGGATGAGCTTGTTGAAGCTTTTGCAGCATGGCATTCTTCCGAAGCTTCTTTCTTTTCGGAAGCAGCCTTCACCACCTTTTCTTCTGAAGTAGTCTTCTTCTTGGATGGTTTCAAGGGAGCTTTCTTGTTCATCCGAACTTTAGTAGCTTTTGCTTCCGAAGCCATTTTCCCTTCGGAAGAATATTTTTCTTACGAAAGCAACCTTGCTTCGGAAACCAGCTTTCCCTTTTTCACCACTTGAACCATTTGATAAGGTCCAAATGTGAAACCTTCCTTGAATCCTTCTTTTCTAACATTATTTGCATAATGTGTGCTTGCCGGATTGTAGTAACAATCTTTAGCCATGTGGTTTTGCAGACCACACATTATGCATGCAATGTTAGTCTTTTGGGAATGTGAGGATTGATGTTTCTTGGGCTTTTTCTCTTCATCAGCAACCTTTCCCTTCAACTTTTGACCCTTTGAAAGGATAGGAGTGTTGGTACTACAGTCCTTTCCTGGATCAGAAGTACCTACCACTTGGAATCCAGCTGAGATAAAGACACCTTTTTGCTTTGGGTCAATCTTTAGCTTAGACTCAGCCATTTTCTTGGCAGTTCTTCTTGTAGCTTTAGCTCTGCTTCTTCTAGCTTTGTTGATTAGGATTTGATCTTCACTGGGAGAGGTGGATACATTTACCTTCCCTATGGTGGCCACTATTGTTGCATCATTCTTCAACTCATTTGAAGATGGGTCAGCAGTTGGGACCTTTTGCTCTTTAGTACCACATCTAGGTTGTCTAATAGACTCATAAGAGTGTGGTGGAGAAATTTCATTGGTCCCCAACCCTCCTTTGTTCTGATAACAGAGTTTGGAGTGGGAGGATGATGCAAGAATAGCTTGGAAGTTCTGCTCAGAGATAGCATATTTCCTGGCTTGAGCCTTAGCAGTGACAAGCTGGGCTTGGGCCTCAGATAATTTGGATATTAGATCCTTTATTTGAGTCTAGTAGTTGGTGTGTTCATGTTTTAATAGGGATACAGTTTTCTCTAACTCCTTAATTTTCTTTTGGTAGTCAGATTCAGCCCTTTTAAAATTAGATTTTAAGATATTTAAAGGCTCAATATCTGATCTAATTTCCATATTGTAGTCCTGATAAAGTTTAACCTTAGCTATACAGGCAGGAGTATAGAGATGTTCATATACGTGGTTATCATCTGTTTCGGCCATGAGAGCTTGAGCAGGAGTCACATCCTGTACCATAAAGCACCAGTCTACTTCTTGAGCCATTGTAGTTGTTTCAGTTGACTTTCTAGTAGGCTTTGAGGTTGAGGGATGTGTGGAGGCCTGTGGGGTACCCGGATTTGTCTTGGGAGCCTTACATTCCCTTGCAAAGTGACCAAGTTGGTTACAGTTGTAACATTTTGCCTTGGTTTTATCAAACCCAAACTTGCTGGTAGTTGGGTTTTGAGGGAAATGCCTTCTAGTTCTCTTAAAGAACTTCTTCGCTCTGTAGGTTAAAAGAGCCATCTGTTGGACTATGTCCACATACTCTACATCATCTGGACTAAAACACTCTAGATCATCAAAACAGTATTGAAAATCACTAGAGTGTCCACTTCCTGAAACAAAGGCACAACTGTCCTGAAAGGAATTGTGCTGAGCCTGTTGAGACCTTGGAGTCTCAAGGAAAGTGATGTATGGTCCAGAAGAGCAGGATGGCTGCTGGTTGTAAGTCAGGTAATGCTGAGGTTGTGGGGGTACTAAGCCTTCAACAACCATTAAAGCATTGCTAGCAGGAAGACTTAGAGGTCTGCTTGTTTGGTGGCCCTTCTTACTCTCCATTTCTAAACGGTATCCATCAAGGAAGCCATAAAGTTCAGTCATAGTAAGAGTGTTCAAGTTCTCTGTCCTCTTGATAGAGACACAATAGAATGTCCACTCATTTGGAAGAGCACTAATGAACTTTCTTGTGAGATCTCTAAGTTCAGGAGTGATCTTCACAGACTGAAGAGAAGAAATAAGATCCATGTACCTAAAATACTGCAGGCTGAGGGTCTCTCCAGCAATGTAAGTGAAGTTCTCGAACTGTTGCTTCAGTGAGTCCTTCTTGGAGTCGTTGGAGCTTGAATACATTTGAGCTAGTGCATCAAACAATTCTTTGGCAGACTTACAATGCTCAAACCCCACCATGATGGAGTTGGGTATTGCAGTTATAAGAATAGTCATAGCATTACTGTCAATGTCCATCTTTTTCCGGTCCTTGTCAGAATAATCTTCAACAGCCTTTTCTATCATGGCACAGTTTCCACCAGGTGATGCAACCTTGGGTTTATACGGGCCGTTGACAATGGATTTCCATATTTTGCTGTCTTGGTATCTAATGAAGCCTTCCATTCTTCTGCTCCAATACCTGAAGTTTTCAGGAGTAATGATGGGAGCTTTGGTCATAGTTCCCATCTCTACTTCGGATTTGTTAAGGGCCATTTTGAGTGAGTTGTGGGGAGGAGTGAAAAACATGTTGATTTGGATGGTAAAATCTCACAATCAAGAGCCTAAGATGCTCTGATACCAATTGCAGGATTGGTTTATGTCACTAACACTTTGTTATTCTCTCAAACTCACTTGAACAACACTCGGATGAAGGCAGAGTCAATAAGAGTTAATAACAATATAATAAGTAATGAACAAACACAGAAAGATAATTTCAAGGTACTTGCATATATTGCTTCTCAACTTAAATGTTACAAGACTCTTACAAGCATGGTATATGAGTTACAACGAGAAACTATGTATAATACTACCTACAGCCGGATATACTTTGATACCAGTTGGGATCTAAAGCAAATACTATAATGCTAGAGTTAAGGTATCTTAGATAAAGTCTTATCCAAGATATGGTAGTCATGACAGGTCCATGACTTACCTTTTTGTCACCAACTAAAGTTGGCAACTGTGCTATCTAACAAAAGGTGAACAGTGGAATAAAGTATGGTCAACTACATGGCTTTTGAGAAAGCACCATGCAGTATCTCAGAGGTCTGCAGTGGATTGTCAGAGACCATACTTATATCCACTAGTTCATAGCAGTGTCTTCCGAAGGTAAATGGCTTCGAAAGAACAAGTACTTCCGAAGCCACTTATACTTCGGAAGAGGCTACTTCTTCCGAGATTTGAGAGCTTCTTCTTTCTTCATACTTTGGAAACTGTCTTCTGATTTCTTCTTCTTAGACTTGATCTTCGGAAGTAAGTTCTTTGACTTCGGAAGTAGAGTTTGTCTTCGGAAGATGATCTTTCACTTTGTCTTCGGAAGAACTCTACTTCCTTCGGAAGCTCCACACTTGGCTTTGGAAGCCTTTGTAAGTAGCACCAAAATTTGTCTAGTGATTTGGTTTTGGTTGCACCAGCATTCTTCTTGATCCAACACACAATATGAAACCTTTTATCATATTGAGGGTGAATCAATTCCTCAACAAGTCCATAGATTTATGCAACTTGTTACAAAGATGAATATCTTGGAGTTGAAATATACAAATGAGGAATTGAACAAGAAGATGCTTCATACTTTGCCAGAAAGTTGGAAGCAAACTGTGTCCATGTTCAAGAACGCAATTAATCTCAAAGAAACTGGTTTAGATACTCTAGTAGCTAAAGTTGAGGCTCTTGAAATAGATACTCTAGTAGCTAAAGCTAAAGATGGAACTTGTGACTGGAGTATGTATGAGAAGGAAGTCTTAGAAGAAAATCAAGCCTTAATGGCTCATATGGAAAACAAAGTTCCACCCATGGCTAGTGAGGTAAGAGATAGGTTATGTTCATCAATATGTGTTGAGGAAGTTGAAAGATATAGAGTCCATGCTCAATAGCTGGCTGATAAAGTTAAAGAAATAATGATTTTGAATGAATCTCATGTAAGAGAATATAAATTATATCAAATAAAACTTAACTCTTTACAAAAGGATTTAGATAAAATTGTTTCAGAAAATTACAGTTTAAAGGCACAAGTTGAGCATCTGACCACTTCCGTAACTAAATCCATGGCTGATCACGTATCAACTGAAGTGAAACTTTAAAAGTTTAAACTTTCATCTCAGCAGTATGAGAAATTATTATATTCTCATATTTAATCAAAGAACAGGTCTGGGTTGGGATATAATGTTGTGGCACCACCTATAAACAATAATTACACACTTTTTCCTGAATCAATGACAAATAACTTGTCAAATCATTTTGTGCCAAGCACCAAGTTTGAATCAAATTCTAATCAACAAGATATTCATAATAGAACTGTGGTGAATGAAACTAAGTCTTCTGAATCAGAAAAGATCAATCAAAAGGATTCAAAATTTGACTTTGATGAGTGTGATGACCTGGATGATTATGATGAAAATGATGATGATCTACTGAACAAGGGTAAGAATTTTGTTTTTGAAACAAACATTCCAAAAGTTCTTGAAGAAACAAAGTAGCAATATCCTCCAAAACAAAGAAACATGCTGAAGACTATTTGCAAGAGAATAGCTCAGCTAAATGAAGGTCTTCAAGAACTACACTAGCAACAAAAAACCTTCATATGAAGTAATTGAAAAGTGTGCCTCTACTGAAGAAGTAAAAAAAGCATCCGTCGAAAAAGCAAAGAAGAAACTATCAGCTGATATTCAGTAGAAGAAGAAACCTTCTTCAGTAGACGATCTGTGAAAGAAGAAACCTTCTTCAGTAGAAGATATGCGGAAGAAGAAACCTTCTTCAGTAGATCTGCAGAAGAATAAACCTTTTTAAATAAAAGATCTACGGAAGAAGAAACCTTCAGTAGTTCATACTATTTCAGTAGATGATCTACGAAATGCAAAGCCAACTACAAACAAGTCAACTGTAAAACTGAAAAAGGATGCTAAGTCTCAGAAGTTGACAAATAAGAAGACAATAACCGATTCTAAAAAAGAATCAGAGGAGATGTATTGAAAATGGTATGACATGAAGAACCATAATACTGATGAGTGTTACTTCAGTAGTTATTGTTCTATTTGCAATATGAACAATCACATGACGTCTGACTGTTACTTCAACAAGCATTATGCTATTTGTAACAAAAATAACCATTCAACTCAGGAATATTATTTCAACAAAAAAGCATCTGATTTTGAATCTAAAGTACTTGAGAACAGCAGCTTGCAGCAGCAATGTATTCAGCCTCAGCAGTTGATGTAGATAAACAAGATTGTTTCTTACATTGCCAAGAGACTATCCTTCCACCATGAAATTGAGATCCCCCTGATGTAGACTTTGCAGTCACGTTGCAGCCACCATAGTCACTATCTGTATAAGCATACAGGTTGAAGTCAGAGTTCTTTGGATACCAGAGGCCAAGTGATGGAGCACCTTTGAGATATCTTAGAATTCTTTTGATAGTGATTAGGTGTGACATCTTGGGGTTGGCTTGATATCTTGCACAAATACATGTGTCATCCACATATACTTAAACTAGCATAATGTCATTCTTGTTCCTTTGATGAAGAGAGTTCCATCAATAGTACCCCTCTTATAGCCATGCTGACAAAGATACTATGATAGAGTCTCGTACCACTTCCATGGTGCTTGGTGCAACCCATAAAGAGCCTTATCAAGCTTGTAGACATAATCAGGATGATCAGGATCTGCAAACCCAGGTGGTTGTTTGACATACATCTCTTCATCAATCACCCCATAAAGAAAATCACACTTGATATCAAGCTGGTAAACCTTGAAGTTCTTGGATGCAACAAAAGCTAGGAATATCCTGACAGCTTCAAGTCTTACTACAGAAGCAAAGACATCTGTATAGTCAATTCCTTCTTCTTGAGTATACCCTTGAACAACCAATCTTGCCTTTTTCTTGAGGACAAGTTCTTTATCATCCTTCTTATTCCTGAACACCCATTTGGTTCCTATAGTAGTCATCCCATGAAGAAGAGGACATAGGTTCCAAACCTTCTGCCTTTTGAATTGAAGCAGTTCCTCTTGCATAGCTTCTGTTGATCCAGGATGAACACTTGAATCAAATATTATGAAGATTTGTAAGATCAAACAATGATAAATACAATAAAACCTCTTTGATCTTCAATTAGATTGCAAAATATGTTTACAAGTAATCCCTCAATCTATTGGTCATACAACCATTTCCTAATTCTAATTACAATTAACCTATTTATAGTCTAGACTAATATTCACTAATTGCACTTTGCCCCCTAGACTTAGGCTAATTAATAGAAATTACATGTAATGCATAAACATGACTCAAACAAAGTAAAATATATTTTGTTCACATAAAATATATTTGTTACTATAAAACTCCTAGTCTTCTAAATCTTCAACGTCTCGTCTCGGTTCTTCATCTCGAACGTGTTGGGTTTGACTTTCGCGTTGACTTTGACCGTGATGTTGAATTTTGTTGACTTTGACTGTGTTGATTATATATACTATCTTGTACAGATCCAACAATGCTCCCCCTTAGTCTATCATTATCAACGTCTTCATACGAATTTAGCATCAAGAAGTCAACAGTAGAAAGATATTCAAATTGAATCTTTCTGAATCCGATTAGAAAGATCATTCATTTCATAAGCTCCCCTTATTTATATGCTCCCCTTTTTTGAATGCAATCTTTGCAAGGATATTGGAATAGGTTTCCCAAATCTCTAATCTTGAGTGCTTCAAAAGATGTAGGAGGAGGATTCCTAGCTTGGTATTTTCTGAAAACTTGAGGAACAGGTTCTCTGATCAGGTACACTGCTCAACTGATGATCGACCATCACTTACAGCAAAAATATGAAACACATTCATAAACACAATCTCGATATTTCTAATTAGATCATTTCACTTTAACAAAATAAACCCGTGTTTATTTGTTTTTAAAAACAAGAGAATCGGTGTTCGGTTGTACGCAATATCTATGAAATGCCTGAGAAATGATAAAATTATAACTGCATAATATGGAAGACCTAAAAGAATTTTGAAATGAAAATTTATTATAAAATTATTTTATTATATATATTTATTAGTTACCGAGAACTGAATCGATCATGAGATCACATCCTCAAGATATACTTTAGCACAAAGATGAATTTAATCATCGACAAACAATGAGATCACACTGATAACTAAATCTAATCATAGTATTTGAATGATTTTGAAATACTCAAAAACATCAATAACGATTGCTGATATGTTTGTCCACTTAAACTCATACTCTATCTTTTTCAACAAACAGCAGATGATTCATTAAGGTTCGATTAAATACTTTAGAATGCTATGACCCCACAATCATTTGGCAAAAACCCTCAACCAACCTCAGGATTTCTTGAATTTTGTTATGATCTTTAAAAAGCAAGGCTTGTGCATTAGTGTGCAAGTGATTATCAACAGAATATTGTATTTTGTGATGAATTCGTCATTTAGATGATTTGACACAACTTAGACCAAAATGGTGAGAGCTCCAGGTCTATACTCACATATAACAAAGGAGATGACAATTTAACCATGAGCTGATGAGAGCTCCAGGTCAGTACTATCGTACAGCAAAGGAGATCATCACTCCAGGTCAGTACTACCGTACAGCAGAGGAGATTAGCCCAAACACA
This sequence comes from Flaveria bidentis, assembly GCA_018326385.1. Classification (NCBI taxonomy): domain Eukaryota; kingdom Viridiplantae; phylum Streptophyta; class Magnoliopsida; order Asterales; family Asteraceae; genus Flaveria; species Flaveria bidentis. The sequence goes on along the minus strand of BJCM01225575.1, from coordinate 2,929 downwards.
AGACACATAAATACACCAAACATGGCTCAAAGATATGGCTTATATTAATTGTATCATGGTGGGATAAAGATCAAATTCTCAATCCAATTTTTTCCGGGACTCAGTTTTTGTGCAGGCCAAAATGATTGCGTAAATCTAGACGTCCTTAAGCATATATTTTAATTTAAATCTCTATGTTGCTGTCTACTTTATTCTTGAGACTGAGTCTACCAAGCATATCATTAAAGAATCTATTTGTTTTTCTATTATTTGCAATTAAAAATAAGATGTAAATTAGATAACAACATCAGTTACTATCATTTCTTATTTTAAACGCCAGTCATGCACAAACAAGCATATCCAGAAGATATACAATCATTTCCCGTCATCTTGACTCAAGTTCCCAAATCTCTTTTCATTTTTAATTACTTATATACTCTCCCCCTAAATTTTTATTTTTGTAAACCAATTTTTTTTTAAAAAAAATTAATTTTAAATTTTGTTTTTATAAAACTATACAAAAATAGAAATTTACCAAAGAAGGTCTTCCAAACTACTCTGATTATCAAGATAAGAAATGAATTATCAAGAAATATGCAGTGATTGTGAAGTGCGAACTGTGATTATGCAGATAAAAATCCAAATGGTGGATAAAATACCATGACCTTAACCCGTTTGTTCTGCCTCAAATTTGAATTAGGAACAATCCCTGTCAGTAAACCGGATTACTAATAGTCCCCCTAGATTGTTCCTGCACTTATCAACAAATTAGTTAGAAAGGGGAACCCATGCCATCGTAGTTCTGGAAGTTCCTTTTTCATCAATATAAGAAACCTGTTTCGGCATATAACCATTTAAACAATCGGTGAAGGGAAAAGAATTTGGTTTTGAACTAAATTTGGAAATCATTTTTTGTTTAAGACCGGAATGAACTAAATTTGGTTTTGAACCTTTGGTCATTTTCATCTTTGTATCATATGAAACCGGCTTCACATGAAAAGGTTTGGATGGAGGTTTTTTCATCCAACCATTCAAAGATGTTTGCTTTTTACCTTTTGAACTAGAGAAGCAACCGTGTTGCCTTTACTATCTGGAACATTCTTTGTAGACTTACATTCGGAGAAGCAATTTGGTTTGCCTTTAACACTCAAAGCAAGTCTTTGAGGACAATTCTTTACCACATGATCTTCTTTTCCACACTCAAAACAAGCCTTGAAAGGCTTTTGATTCTTTGTAGTCCCGTGTTGTGCATATGGTGATGAGGATTGCTTTGAGCTTGTAGCAGATTCTTGTTTGTTCTAAAGTTTTCCGTGCTGAACAGGGAATGAGATCTTCACGGATTGACTGGGTTTTTTTTGCAGTTGGAGAAGAGATCTGTATTGTTCTTGATTCAGCTTTTGTAAGCGTTTGAGACTTGATAATTTCAGGTGATATCTTGATCTTTGATGAACTGACACAGTCCTTTGTGTTTGATTCATCATTTGAACTTGACCAGTCTCGTATACACAGATCTGCTTCCAACGGATCTTGCTTGACAGGAGTAGGATGTGTTGTTGTATTTGGAACTTCATGATTAGGTGATTCTTGATTTATCTCTTCTTTCACAACCATGACAGGCTCAATAGTAGGAATTTCACCTGCTTTGAACTTTTCAAAGAAGTTAGAAGAAATAGTAGATGTAGAATTACAAACAACCGGGACTGAATAATCGTTAGCTTGACTGTCAGCATTCGGTTTATTGTATCCCATACCAGTTGTAGAATCATAATCATCTCGCACCTCATTAAGATTGACACCGCTCGAACATACAAGCAGACTATTAGTAGGTTGTTCAAACAAATCATTTTTAGGATGAGGTCTGGAGATTGGTGAACATAAAGTAGAAGGAGGTGGAACTGAATTAAATACAGTTTCACCATCTGATTTATATCCAATCCCATGTTTTACCCGCACCCCTTGTTGTTTAGCAATAAGCTCATCCTTTTTCATGTGTCAAAAGGTCCATTTATCAAGCTTCGTTTGAAGTTGTGTTGTTTCAAATTGAGTTAAATTAGCCCTTTCTCTTAGAATATTAATTTCAACATTACGCTCCAAAATGGTTCTTCTGAAAATATCATTTTCAGCTAATGCTTCATTAAGTTTACTTGAAAAAGCAATTTCATTTTTCTTTAATTCCTGATTGACTATTTTAATTCTTTTCCATTTTCCAGTAACAATCTGTTAGCCTTATAAATCCCTAATAACCAGATTTTGCAAGATAAAGAACACATATCCTGAACAGTTTCGTAAGGAAGATCCATGATAGTTCATTCTGTGGCTAAGCTCTTCTCACAATTGCAAACCCTTGCGATTTTTCATTGTTCCTCTTCTTTGACCTCCAACATCTCATCAGCCTCAAATTCTTTCTTTCTGTTATCAGCTTTTCCAACCTTATCATCATTGGTTCTCACAGACTCTTGTTTATTATCATTGTCGGCTCTCAAAGCTTCACAGTCTATGTCAACAATTTCTCTGAATTCAATATTTAAATCCGAATCAGTTCTTAATAACTTCAATTTTTCAATCATCTCTGTTTTGTAATCAAGTATGCTTGTTACAGAAGAAACAAGATCAGTATTAAGCGCGTGGGTTTGATGTGAGAACACAGCTTGTTGAAATTCACTTCTTAGGATATCCAGCTCGAGAGATTATAGTCTGTTGATCATATTCATATTGTTGAATTCTTTATGCCCAAGACACATAGAACATTGATGTGGTTAGTACGTTATGATCCAAGTTGGGTCATACCCAATAACAAGCTTAGCAAACACCAAATAATATTTAATTGATGATATGATCATACAATTAAATAAATACACCAATTTAGAAAATGGGTTTTCTAAATAAGTTGCATATGAGATTGAACAATTTATATGGATATTTTGTTTATAGATATTGTTTGTAATGATAT
>BJCM01225559.1:0-11926 GCA_018326385.1 Flaveria bidentis | reverse complement strand
CGGGAGTGTGTGAAGCCAAAGAAGACTGGTAATGGCAATCCTTTCTCGTCCTTTAATCGTGAGGACAAGGCCACATCTAGCAGTTCTACTTCAACAAGCAAGGACCCCAAAGCCTTGACCGCTAATGAGGATGAAGGATAGGACTGGAGCTTTCGGTTCGTCTCACCGGGAGAGTCCAACATAGCTAGTGTGGAGGACATTGATGACGATTCCGTCAGTGAAGGAGATATAGCAGTAGAGATCGCGATGTCAAATTCTGAAGACACTACACATGTGGTCAACCACCTACCTGAAGAAGAAAAATCTGCATCAACGTCAGAATCACCAGAACCAGAGACAACAGATTCTGCGCTCATGGCTGATTCGTCTTCAACATCTCAGGTAAGTACTACTGACCAGTTGTTTAATAATCATGCTTCTTTAGATTGCAATAAATTTAGAGAAAGTATAGATTTGAAATTTGCTAGGTTATTAGATCTTAATGATAGCTTAGTTAAAGATCTGGAACTGTGCACTGAGGCAAATAGAGTATTAAAACAAATGAGCACAATTACAAAGAAAAGATAGACCTATTGAACAAACAACATAGGGAAACCCAAGTAGTTGCCTTTAACCAAGCAAATTACATTTGGTACTATCTTAACTCCTGAAAGGACACTAAGAAGTAGAAAGCAGTTTTAGAAGTAGAAGTTAACTCCTTAAAACAAAAATTGCACAGTTGGACAAGCTCATCTCACATTGTCAAACACTTAGTGAGAGAGAGAAACAATGGGGAGGGATTGGGATACAAAGTGGTTCCACCACCACTTGAGACCATGACCAACACCAAAAGTAAACCGATTAACAATAACCCCATCAAGGATCATGTGGTGTCCACTCCTCTTGTTAGTGACCGAGATTCCGTAAGTAAATCCAATGAATCTGACACTAAACAAAAGGAGGCCACTTCAAAGGCAAAAGGAAAAATGTCGTGTGTCAACCTAGAAATTGAGTTTGAAAAGGTAAATTTAAAGTCAGGGTCAAACAAAGTAAAATCAGAACCTAAAATGGCTATTACACTATCAATCACGAGCGTTATGTCAAAGTCTAGGTAAACAAGAAATACAAGATGTAAAACCTGGTAAAGCAATTAAGTTTGTAAAACCCAATCATACATCTAACAAAGAGGTGTCTCAATTTAAACATAATAAGGTCGATCGTGTGACATCTACATCTCCACCAAAACATATAAATCGTAAAGTTGAAAGCAGATCCTGCTATAATTGTGGAGGGCATGGTCACATATTGTCTTATTGTCCTTATTACCAGACACCAAGGAGGAAAGTTGAACTGTATGCATCTACATCTTGTTCTTTTAAGAGGAACTTAGTGACACCTCCTAAAAGGGATAGTGAACCCAAAGTTCAACCGATCAGCCAGTCGTTTGTTTATCATAAACAGGCCCTACACAAAACTGGCCTATGGAAAGAAAAATCTGCCTCAGTGTCTGAAAATGAGAACAAACAGAAATCTGGGCTTCCCTCAACCTCAAATGGTCAATGGGTTGAGTTTATGATGTATGATGCCTCGGGGAAACCCAAGCAAGTGAAGGCTTAGGTTCCTAACATGAATTTATGTTTTCATTACATGTGCAGGGTGTTCGCTATAGTGTTGAAACTAATACGTTGATTGTAGATAGCGGAGAATCCAGGCACATGACAGGGAATAGGGCTCTCTTATCAAACATCAGACAAATCAAAGGAGGGCATGTTTCATTTGCTGGAAACAAAGGCGGGTACATCACAGCCCAAGGGGAAGTGGGAAATGAGAAAGTTAAGTTTGATAAGGTAAACTATGTTCAACAATTACAAAATAACTTACTTTCAGTTTCTCAAATATGTGATAAAAGCTTCAAAGTAGTCTTTGATAACAAGAAGTGCTACATTCTGAAGAAGGACTACGTATTACCGGAGGACCAAGTCCTAATGTCAGCTTCAAGATATAATGATCTTTATTTTTTGGATCTCTCAAAGGCCTCTACAACGGATCGTGAAGTCCAATGATTCTTGTCCAAATCTACTGAGAAGGACTCCATCTCCTGGCATAGGAGAATGGGACACATAAATCCGAGGAAAATGAATCACTTGATCCAGAATGATCATGTGAGAGGAGTAAATGTCAAAAACTTCCAACTCGCGGATTTCTGTGTTGCGTGCAAGAAGGGCAAACACGAGGAAGTATCATAAGGAAAAGAAAGTTCATTCTATAGAACTTCCTCTTGAGCTCCTTCACATGGATCTGTTTGGTCCAGTCAGTACAAGAAGCTTCGCAGGCGACTTGTATTGCTATGTAGTTACTGATGACTACTTAAGATTCTTTCGGGTAATGTTTCTGAAATCCAAATCAGAAACATTGAATCCTTCAAGGAATTGGTAACTACACTGGAATCCCTATATAAGCTAAAGGTACGACAAGTGCGCTCAAACAACGGAACCAAGTTCAAGAATCAGTGAATGGAGGCCTACTGCAAGGAAAAGGGAATTATGCATAAATTTACCTCTGCCCACACTCCTCAGATGAATGGGGTTGCTGAACAGAAGAATCACAGCTTGATAGAGACAGCACGGACCATGCTGGCAGACTCGAAACTGCCTATTCAATTCTGGAATGAAGTAGTGGCAAATGCATGTTATATACTAAATCGAGTTCTAGTAGTTAAACACCATGGAAAAATGTGCTACAAGTTATTACAACGATGTAAACCGAACTTAGAGTATCTCGAGCCATTTGGCGCTCCGTGCACCCTGTTGAAGAAAACTTTGGAGGGAAAATTCAGTGAGAAGGTTGATGAAAGGATTTTTCTAGGATACAACATACCGAACAAGAGAGTTTACAACAACTCAACAGGTCAAGTAAAGGTGTGGTGTAACGTTGATGTTCAGAGATACATCACACCATCAGCTAGAAAAGAGCCTGCCTACTTCTTTGACTATGATGGATTCTTCAAGTCCTTCAACATACCTCTCTCTTCTTAAGAAGACGAGTTGGCAAACAAGATGATGAATGATGTCTTGAACACACTATCTCAAGATTCAACACCATCCAGTTCACAAACTCAATCATCTACCAACTCAGGGGGAGCACTTGATGTGAGTGACTCTTACTCTGAAGAAGAAAATGTGGAAAATGATCAGAACAACCAGGATGTATAGGTTCCGCCTACCACAAGTCCACAAGCATCTGATAGTGATGCTTTTGAGCCTTCGGAACCTCAAACTCCTATTGCCTCTAATCCAGAACCAAATGTTCACAATCTTGATTCTGAGGTAGTTGTTCCAATAACTCCCGGCTCACGTCTGAACGTCTATCATCCTTTGGATAACGTTATAGGAGATGTGAGGTTAGGGGTTAAGACTAGAAATCAGTTGTACTCAGCTGATTATGCCTCTGTGATGGAAAAGGGATCCCTTTATGATAGTGCTTACCGTTGTTTTATGTCTCAATTTGAGAGTGAAGCACTGAATGATGAGGCTTGGGTGAGTGCCATGCAAGAAGAACTTCTTCAGTTTAAGAAGTTGGGTGTATGGACTCTAGTGGATAGCCCTAAAGGTTCTAAGGTCATTGGCACCAAATGGGTCTTGAAATGCAAGAAAGATGATCAAGGAGTGATCATCAGAAACAAAGCTCAGCTTGTTGTTCAGGGTTTTCGATAAGTTGAGGGTATTGACTACAATGAAGTGTTTGCACCCGTGGTAAGGATGGAAGCAATCCGCATCTTCCTTGCCTATGCATCTTATATGAAAATCAAAGTTTATCAACTAGATGTGAAGAGTGCGTTCCTTCATGGTAAGTTTCGTGAGACAGTGTATGTTAGTCAAACTAAGGGATTTGAGGATCCATATCATCGGGAAAGAGTTTACAAACTCGACAAGGCGCTATACGGGCTTCATCAAGCTCCGAGGGCCTGGTATGAGAAACTCTCGACTCATCTTGTGAAACATGGGTTTCGCAGGGGAGTCATTGACTGTACACTGTTTATCAAAGAAAAAGATGGAGATTTACTACCGGTACAAATCTATGTCGATGACATAATCTTCGGTTCCACGAACGAAGAATTATGTAAAGAGTTTGAAACAGTAATGAAGTTGGAGTTTGAAATGAGTGCAATGGGTGAGATGAAGTTCTTTCTCGGGTTACAGGTGGATCAGACACCACATGGGATTTTCCTACATCAGAGATATTCTCAGTCGGTTTGACATGGAGAATGCTTATGTAGCTGGAACTCCACTTGCTACAAACCATGATGTAGCACCCGATGAGAATGGTGATCTTGTTGATGCCACTATTTACCGAGGGATGATTGGATCTCTCATGTATCTCACTACCTCACGACCAGATATCTTGTATGCTACATGTTTATGCTCACGATATCAGGCAAAGCCTTAGGTGAACCATCTTATTGGGGTCAAAAGGATTTTTTGTTATCTGAAGGGCACACCCATACTAGGGTTGTGGTATCCTCATGATGATGACTTTGAGCTTACAACATATAGTGACTTGTATTACAGCGGCTGCAAGATGAACTACAAGTCCACATCAGCAAGGTGTCAGTTCTTTAGGAGAAGATTAGTAACCTGGCAGTGTAAGAAGAAGACCTCGGTTGCATTGTCAACCTGTGAAGCCGAATACATTGTTGCTGTAAGCTGCTATTCTCAAATCATATGGATCAACACGAAATGCGGGATTACGGTTTGAATTTCTCTTCTACTCCAATCTTTTTTGATAACTCTGCTGCAATTGCAGTCACTAAAAACCCTGTCCAACATTTTAAGACCAAACACATCGGAATTAAATATCACTTTATACATGATTGCTTTGAAAAGAACTTAATCGATGTGGTAAAAATAAATACAGATTTTCAACGCGCTGACCTCTATATAAAGGTATTTGAAAAACCATGTTTTCTATACTTGTTAGAGGTCAACGACGTTAAAAAGAAAAGTGAGGTCATTCCTGAAGATGACAATGCATAGTCCGATGCGTCTTGTCAAGTTTCTTTTATTTTTTCAATTTTTTATTTTATTTTATTTGCTAAAATTTAAGTAGTTTAATTACAATTGGTCAATTTCCTTGCCTATTAAAATCCTAAAATGCTAATCCGTGGCTGTTTTATAATTTTAGGGGGAGAATAGGTTTAGGGAGTAATATACAAAAAATGGGAGAAGGAAAGGCAAGCTAATAATAATAAGATCGTATGTGTGATACCAATTCAATCTTTGGAATATGATAGTACACAGGAACAAACCATTTGGGACTTTAAAAATCAAAATTGAAAAAGATGCAAAGCTCAAGTATAAGTATGTGTAGTCTGAGCAATATAAAAGGAAATATGATAGATAAGCTAGCTACTACTTAGGTAACACAAAGAAAGTAGACCTAGAGGTTTCTAGACCATAGATGATATGTCGGTAGATTCAATACAATAGATGACTAGACCTTTTTGGTGATCTCAAGATTAAACTAAAATGTTTGACTAGCTATGGGTAACATCTTATCCCTGGTTAACACAATCAACATGATTCCAATAAGGGGTGACGAGCAAAATAAACGCCAAAAATGTGTGAGTAAGACCAAAGCATGAGCAAAAGCACATAAAAAGAGGCAAATACAATCAAACTAATAACATATGTTATTGTTGAGATCTATGCAAAAAGAATGAAATTGCTCAAACAAGAAGATTGGTTATGTGCCTCTCTGCTGTGCGGTGGCACTAACCTAAGGATAAGCATAATCTGTATATTCTAGAACTCATTGTTGTTTGCCGCCTCTCTATTGTGCGGTGGCACTGACTTGAGGCTTGGCTTCTCTTTGAAAGTTCTAAGAATTGATTCATCTTGATTACTACCCTGAGACCGCTCAAAAATCTCCTGTGGAATGTTGATTACTATATAAGTGTGGGATCCACAAATGCTTGTTGAAATAAACAAACCTTAAACAATCACCAATCTGTCTTGAAAGTCTGTGTATGGATTTAAGTGGACAAGTATACTGACAATCATTGTGGCTACAATTCTTGAATGTTCAAATCAGTGTGGGGACCTAAGAGTACTAGTATGATTTCCTAAATTTGCTAAATGACTCCAGATTAAAAACAAGAATAGAGCATCAAAGTTTTTAAATAACTTGTCCTGAATAATTTGAGTATCCTGTATGATTCCAAATTGAATTGGTCCATGTATGGTCTAAATGATTGAAGTTGCTTTCTCAGAAAAATTATTTCTTAGAATTACATCTTAGGAGTTAACCCTCACAAAAACACAAAAACATGTCTTAGTCTTAAATGTTAGTGTTATCTCTTTTATTTCTATACAAAGTTTGTCAAATTCAGTATGTTTAGTATCAGACTATGACATGGAAGTTGATGAGGAACCTTATCATGTAAAAGGTCACATGTGAGGTGACCACACGTGCTTTCAAATAAAAATGGGGCACGTCTGAGGTGACAAAATGTTTTAAAAAGGATCACGTCTGAGGTGATCAAAGGTTTTATTCTGGATAAAATGATCATTTCTGAGATGATCAAGTGCTCATAACGTTTATTAATAAGTTAAAAAGGGTGTAAAATGTAAAATGGTCTTATAGTCAAAAACCATGAGTATGATTCATTCGCACGACTGGACCATGAGCATGGACTAGTCGTACGATTGAAGGATACGAATGTGCCCAATCGCATGATTAACCCACACGTATGGGACATACGTGCGATTGGACCATCAGTACGACTAAATTCACAAGATTGGACGCCTAAAATGTGCGAATCGCATTGATAAAGGTGACCGAATGACACAGTCGCACGACTGACCTCTAGTCGCAAGACTGAAGGTGACCGACTATACCAGTCGCACAACTGATCTTCAGTGGCACGAACCAACTGTGCGACTGGGCTCAGCCCCACGACTGAAGGGAACCCTAGTATAAATAGAGGGGTAGTCGGTCGCAATCATTCATTACTCCCAAAATCGCCCTAATTCGCACGACACATCGTTACTCTGCCAAATTTTCGTTTGAGCCTTTTATATCATCAATTCTTGTGTACTTATGATTTCCACTGTTATATAGGTATAATGCGGTGCAATCCACTCGTATTTCATTCAATTTGATTCCAAAATCGACGAATTCGGGCCAAACTAAGAACCGAGGCTTGATTATCTAAACACCCTAATTAAACTAAGCAAACAATTGAAATTAAAGTTATTAGGTGGTAAATATAATGATTACAAGTCCAATGAACCAAAACAGGACGTCTAATCATAAGAATTGGTCAGAACTTGAATTTGAATTGAACAACAGTCTGTCATGCGAATGGATAGTTTGATGAACTTCAGTCGCACGACTGAGTAGTGCGAATGGCTTTACCGCACGACTGAACCATGTGTATGAATTCAGTCACACGAGTGGTGTAAACGAATAAGTTTACATACGTATGAGCCTAGTCGCATGTTCAGTCGTACGTATGAGGTCATTCGCACGACTAGATCTCAGCCGCACTGCTCACTCGCACGACTAGATCTCAGTCGCACAGTCTCATTCGCATGACAAAACAGAAAGAATTTCACGTCCAAATGATTCAAGATATTATTCATCAACGGATACTAACGTTTATATTCATTGTGTAACAGATGGCAAGTCGATGGACTATGAGCACTAACCACAACATTTGTGCTCATTTGTATCTGACATCCAGGAATGCTTTAGACTTTTCTAGCATTATCACCTTTCTGACGAGAACGAGGATCTTCCATGCCATATCGACTCCTTGTATACCTTATCGCTCGATTCAGTAGGCCTTCTAGGAAGAAGTAGTAGTTGATAGATCCTCAGAGCCCCATCGCATCAAGAGTTTGATATTTGGGGAGGCCATAGAGATCACCGAGGATGATCTTCGGACGGTGCTACAGTTCGGGGATGATGCTAACTATCCCACTAGATTACACCCCCTTACTGTTCAAGGATGTTTCTTGGGAGCTAAGTAATCTGGGGACATCAAAGTAGGGGTGCTCAACAAGAGCAACCTGCCCCCCCCCCCCAGTTCAAGTACCTCGCACATGTGCTGCTGAAGTGTATTGCTTTTCGGAAGGGAGGATTTGATGAGCTCTCAGATCAGATCTAGAACGCGTATGCAGCGTTGGTGCTCAACCACCCGTTCGGTTTCTCTAGGATGATCTTCACCTAACTGGTGGAGAACATTGAGGGGAAAGGGAAGGAGGGCTTCTGCATGTACCCTCGATTCATGCAGATGATCATTGACCAGAAACTCCTTTCCTTGCCGAAGGAGAAGGAGGATGCAGTGGTACTTGAGGTGATGGACGACACCACATTAGGTCGTATGAAGGTCTACAGGGAAAAGCAGGTTAAGCCCCCTGTGAGGAGATTGTTCGGGCATCTGGCCCAGGTAGACTACATGGCGCCGGGGAGGCGAAAAAGGCTTCACGTAGACAGTGATTCAGATGATGAGCAGTTACAGCTCCCGGAGGATGACTCCGACGATGACGACGACAGCGGTGATGGTGGAGATGTAGGGCCCTCTCAATCAAGGGCCCCCACTGCTGATATAGCATCTCCTGCATCTACCCATGATGGAGCAGAGACTGCAGGATTCCATCAGGACTTCATACCTGATGAGGAGGAGGACACAGATGAAGAGCCTCTAACTAGGACTGTTGGCAGTAAGGTTGTTGCCACAGAACGAGGGCTCTGGGCGGTTGGTAGACGCCATGGTGGGTCGGGAGGGACTGACACTGATCCCACATTTGCTCCCGATTAGCCAAGCCGTGTTCTAAGAAGAGCATCCTCCTCGACATGATCGAGGAAGAAAAGGATGGCTCAGCCCCATAGCATGAAGAAGAAGAAGAGAAAACTCACCTTCATCACTACCATCACCACCACTACATCTACCACCACCACTCCACCTACCACCACTACATCTACTACTACTACTCCACCTACCACCACAGCCACCATCACAGCCACCACCACAGCCGCCGCCACCACAACCACCACCATCACTACTACACCTACCACCACCACTACCACACCACCACCACCTTCATCTATATTACCCCCAATCTTCACCACATCCACCACGACCACTACTACACCTAGCACCACCACTACCACACCACTACCACCTTCATCTATATTACCCCCAATCTTCACTACTACCACCAACACCCCTACTAGGCATCCAGCTGCACCATCATCCTTCCCTACCTATCCCTCTAGATCACCTCTACCTCCTAGTGGGATAGAGGAACAGCTCTCGGAACTCAACCATATGGTGCTAAGGCTGTTAGCTACAGACGATGAGAAGACTGCTCAGATATGTCAGCTGGTAGACCTTCCTGCTACCCAATCTTTGCAGATATCTCAGCAGGCTCAGCTGATGGATGCTCAGCGTGTAGAGATATCCCAACTTTGGGAGCAGAATGCCCAATCAGCTAAGAGTATTGAGGAGTTGGAGACCACCAACAAGACCATCATGTTGCGGCTTAAGGGATCCAAGGAAGAGCCCCTAAAGATCAAGGAGTGAGATGGAGATGATAATGATGATGACAGTGATGACGAGGATGATGATGGTGATGATGATACTGATGTTGGTGGTGATGCTAGAGACGATGAGGTTGATGATGATGAAGACCACACACTTGTTGCGGGTGCCACACCTGCCAGTTAAAGGAGGACGAAGAGAGCACAAGATCAAGGTGCCTCCACATCCGCCCCATTAGCAGAAGAGCATATGATCCAGGACAAGAGTAATACTTAGTTGTTTTTGTTATTTAAATCATATGTATTTGAATCATGTATCAAGTTAATGTAATGAATGTTTATATTTAATGTCAATGTTTCTGTTTTGATTATTAACTAATCATTGATGTTGAATGTCTAAATCAAGCAGATCTGCAGGGTATTGTCAGGAGATCTGTAATTTATACTTGTGAAGAAGGAGAAATCATTCATAATGTCAATGACTAGCAAATAGCCGAAATGTTCAAGCTGAATGCTGAAGAGATAGTGAAAGATGCTTCGACTGTGCATGTGGATAGTGACGATGTGCTTTAGGATGTCGACGAGATCAAGATTGAAGATGTCACTACACAACATTATCTAGAGTACACTGACAAGGATGGAAATATCATTCCCAATCTGGGAGACACTCTTGTTAGTGGCACTTTTGAGACTCTGGATAAAATGGAGCCAGAGTCAGAAAAGGATAAGGAGAAGGCCCAAGCCTTAGACACCAAATTCAACATCAAAAAGGCTGAATGGGCAGTGTGTTTTGAAGAAATAAGAGCCCAACATGGCGCTACAACGTTAACTATCTACACCAAACTGTATAAATTCAAGAAACATCAAAAGGTGGCAGGCAAGATCATAGCATGGGCATATTTTGAAGACCTCAACATTTACGCTGTTAAACGTGCGAAGGGAATTGAGTACTTTAGATTCCCACATTATCTGAAGACTCTTCCAGGTTTTGAGCTTAACCAGTTAGCAAAGTTAAAATTGCTATACGCTAACCTTCGTAAGATGTCAGGCTGGTTTGAAGCAGCTCTGAAGAGGGAGTACCACACCAGATGGGTCAACTTCAAACCTCAACAACCAATGCGCTACATCAGACGAGCTGAGGTTGACGCCATAACTGGCAAACCAAAAATAGTGTTGAAGCGGAGTCCATCACATACAATGTCAAAGATCCCACTAGGGGAGATGCCACTAGATTTCACTCTACACTTTAAATGGTGGAACTACGATTGGAGAACGGGAGAGGTCGTGAAAGTCTTGAACATAAATGGTACAATGGAAACCATTAGGGTGTTTGACCCAATGTGGCTCACCAACTTGTTAGCAAATGATGTTTATACATTATACAAGTGGCCACTGTTCTATGACTCACAAGATATTATACAAGCTTTACAATTTCAGAATGTGATATGTTGGACCAAAAGAACCAATAAGCCAGATCAAAAAAACCTTTAAGTCCCACAGACATCATAACAACTGAAGAAATCTACATCAGCTGAAGACAAAGTCTAAAGACAAAGTCTGAAGACAAAAGTCTGAAGACAAAGTTTGAAGACAAAGTCTGAAGACAAAAGTCCGAAGACAAAGTCCGAAGACAAAGTCTGAAGACAAAAGTCTAAAGACAAAAGCTGAAGACAAAGTCTTTTTGACAAAGTCTAAAGACAAAGTCTGAAGACAAAGTCTGAAGACAAAAGCTGAAGACAAAGTCTGAAGATAAAGTCTGAAGATAAAGTCTGAAGAAAAAGTCTGAAGATAGTCTAAAGATCAAGTTTTCAGAAGTTGTCATAACAACTGAAGAAGTTCTCTTTAGTAGTTGTGATGGTTTACTTTCAGTAGTTGTCTTTACTTTTTCAGTAGATTGTAATCATTAGTTTAGTATAATGTAAAACATCTGAAGTTCTTACACTTCAGATGCTGTAGTTTTAGTAGTTATAGAATTAGCTGGTACGTAAGCTTTTATTGTAAGATGTCCTCGGTTGTTGTGGACATCTTAAGTAGTTTTTAGTTATTTTCAGTTGTTTGTATAATCTGTTAGATGTAACTATCAGGTGACATCTGCTGACGTCACATTCCTCTATAAAAGGAATGTTGACCTAATTTGTATAGATTGAAGCTTATGAATGAATGAAAACATTATCTTTTGCAGAAAACTTTCTCTCTCTATAACCGTCACTGCTTGATTGAATATTCATCTTATTCTTGCTTAAATTTTGTCTAATTCTAGTACTATTCCGCTGCAAATCATAACCTAATTGATCAAACTAGATCTTAGATCTTTACAAATGGTATCAGAGCTGGTTAATCATTGATCGATTTAACAATTGATCATTGAAACTACTCTCTTGATATCTAGGTTTGATCGAAT
>BJCM01225550.1:9933-26271 GCA_018326385.1 Flaveria bidentis | reverse complement strand
TAATGTTGTTTAAAACAGACTACAACAAATGTTTTCAAAATGTATGTTTAGTCCCAAAATGCATCCTAGGGTCTCCACTAAGGCAGCACACCTAGATCTTCAAATAGCATTGTCACCTGAAAAGATATGCTCAAAATGGTCAACAAAATTGTTGGTGAGCTCGTAGGTTTAAATTGTAAAAAAGTAATTGTTGTTGTATATTGTTTGTTGTGGAATATCGTGAATACAGTTATAAGTAAAAAAACACATGACATGAGCTTTACAACCAAACCTAACGACGTACACAAAGAATCTTGTCGGAATATATTCACCCAAGGCCCGTTCCTAGCGATTGTTGGTACTAACTAGTATACCAACAAATGAGGGTGGGGGTGTCAACCCAGTAGTACTACCAATACCTATCCGTCGGTTCTATACTGGAATTAAATTGTTGTAAGAAAGAACCACATAGCAGACTCAAGCATGTATTAGATAAGTACTCACAAAACAGTAGCACGTTGATTCCAAGTATGTAAATTGTATGTATGTTGTACAACATGAAAAGTGGGTGAGCATACTTTTCCTACAAGTTTGTAAATGATTGAAAAGTTGTATAAGCATAAAAAGGGCCCACTAAACTCACTTGTTAAGAGAAAGTACTTGTTAAATATTTGTAGTCCCAAATGGGTTGTTGATAATTGTAACTTGTTAGGTTGATTTAATTTGGAATAGTATTTGCATGTGGATAGCGTTCACTTTAATCTTTGTGGTCAAGAAATGACAACTGTGTTAATGTTACCTCAACATCACACGCCAAACAGGAGGGATTCACACACACAGCAACTTCAATCGCATAACAGACCAGACGCACAACTCAACACTCCATTCGCACGAATCAACCCTCATTCGTATGTATCAGCTTCATTCGTACGATTGAGCTTCATTCGCATGACTGGCATTCAGTCGTACCACACAACAGCCAATCGCACAACTTAACCTCCATACGCACGAATCAACCTTCATTCGTACAAATCAGCTTCATTCGTACGATTGGCCTTTAGTCGTGCGATACACGCACAGTCGCATACATTCATTCGGTCGCATGACTCAATCGCATACAACATTCATCCGCATTGACTCAATCGCACACATCATTCATCCGCATTGACTCAATCACACATGTTCATTCGATCGCATGACTCAGTAGCATGACATCCCCAGTCGCACAACTCAGTCGCCCGAATGACACAGTCGCATGACTCAGTCGCACGACTCACCTAGTCGCAGGGCTCAGTCGCATGACAGACCCAGTTGCCTGAACTGTAGGTTCGCGACTGCTGAAGTGCAGAGCAGCCTCCGGCTGCCCCAAGCACGAGTTTTACACAACAAGAACTTCCAGAAACACACTGCAAACACACACAAACAAGAAGCACACGCAGAAAGACATCACACACACCCACACGACCCCTTATGTTCGGGTTGAACCCGAACACCCGAAACCCTAGAAATGGACAGCAGTAAAACGAGCAAGAAAGGGACAACCAAGGTCGTCTACCTACAAGGATGGAGTAGACTAGGTTGTAGATGAAGTTTATACGACGAAAACGAGACGAAACAGGGCGGTTTTGGTGCAAAGAAGAAGATGTAAAGTGAAGAAGAATGAAGAAGAAGAAGATGAAATGAGTCTAGGGCTGGAAATGGGGTTTATATACCCATCCCAAGTTTGCAAAATGTCAATTTTAGTCCCTGCACTTAGCCCCCGAGTTCCCAAAGTTTGTTTCGGTTGAAAACGACTTTAAAAGTGTTCGTTATATTAGTGTTAAAAATGTATTTAATGATATTTGGTAACTTAAAATAGTTTTATTAATGACGATAATATTATTTAAAAACGATATGAATTTAGTGTTAACGACGACAAATTTGTAAAAGTTTTAAGCATAGCACACATTCACGAAGGAAACACAAGCACAAAGATGTTAAAGCAAGTATGATATCCACACAAAGATTTAATAAAGATGAGGAATGAACGGTCAAAGAAAAGTTAATGGATAATCACGTTAATTGACGGACCTTAAGGTGACGGATGTCACAAAAAGTGTGTAGTACCATCACACCTATCCAACAAAAGGATCCGTAGGGAAAGGGAAGGACTGATGTTGAAGACAAGATGTACAAGAAACAACAACCTACATATTCCAAGAAAATTAACATTGCATGCATAATGTGTGGTCTACAAAACCATATGGCTAAAGATTGCTATTACAATCATGCTAGCAAACATTATGCAAATATTCTTAAGAAAGAAGGAGTCAGGGAAAGTTTCTCATTTAGACCCTATCAAATGGTCCAAGTGATGAAAAAGAGAAAGCTTGTTTCCGAAGCAAGGATGCTTTCGAAAGAAAATCCTTATTCCGAAGGAAAAATGGCTTCGGAAGCTAAAGTTGTGAAGACTTAGAAAGCCAAGAGAGTCCCCATGAAACCATCCTAGAAGAAGACTGTTTCGAAAGAGAAGGTGGTGAAGGTTTCTTCCGAGAAGAAAGAAGCTTCGTAAGAATGCCATGCTGCTCAAGCTTCAACAAGCTCATCTTCCATGATCAACCAAGGGATGGAATAGGAGATCAAAGAAGATGCTACAGCCAAAACCTGCTCTTCACAATCACTTACTGAACCCCCATGCATAAGTTTTGGTTCAATAAAATCCTCATTGGAAGAGTCCAAAACCAACAAGGCTAGGGTTTCCAATAAAAACTCACTTTTTCACCTTTTGTGAAGGGACATCCATACGACAAGAACAATAATATATGGATTGTAGATAATGGATGCTCCAGGCACATGACTGGGAACATATCTCTCCTTTAACAATTTCAACATTTTGATTGAGGTCTTGTTCAGTTTGGTGGTGAGGCTGGAGGATACATTCCTGGCAAAGGGAGTGTATCCAACGGCAAGTTAAAGGTTGACAAAGTACACTTTGTCAAAAAGCTTAAACACAATCTTCTGAGTGTTTCTCAATTTTGTGATCAAAAGCACCAAATGCTTTTCACTAAACATGAGTGCGTTATCCTTAAACCTAGGATGACCATTCCTCCAGAATTGGTGCTTCTTAGATCTCCTAGGAAAGGGGATGTGTACAAGCTGGATATGAACTATGCTTCCCCACTAGGAGAAGTATCATGCTTTCTTTCCAGAGCTGATGGTGATGAGTCAACATAATGGCATAAACGAATATGTCATGTCAATTTTAAAACCATGAATAAATTGGTTAAAAATAACTTGGTAAATGGTTTGCCTAAATAGGAATTTTTCTGCAAAGATAACTATGTTGCTTGCTGAAAGGAAAGCAACACAGGACATCTCATAAATTCAAAGTTGTTAACTCCATCACCATCCCATTACACTTATTGCACATGGATCCCTTTGATCCAACAAGTATAATGAGTATTGGAAGGAAATCATATTGCCTTGTGATAGTTGATGATTGTACAAGATTTACATGGGTATTCTTTTTAAGAGGTAAGGATGAAACTGCTAAAACGTTAAAAATCTTTTATTCATAAAATAGAAAATCAAATTGATCACAAGGTAAAAATAATTAGAAGTGATCAAGGGACTGAGTTTAAGAATCAAGTTCTTGACTCATTCTGTAAGTCAAAAAAGGACTGCCAGACAATATAGTGCTCCTAGAAATCATGAACAAAACGGTGTTGTTGAGAGGAGGAAAAGGACACTTATTGAGGATGCTTGGACTATGTTAGCTAATTCAAAGTTGCCTCTTACTTTCTGGGCAGAGGCAGTCAGCACTGCATGCTATGTGCAGAACAGAGTTCTTATTGTTAAGCCACATGGAAAAACCCCTTATGAGCTATGGAACAAGAAGCCACCATTCATTGGCTTTCTACGGTCCTTTAGTAGCAGGTGTACCATACTTAACATAAAAGACAACTTGGCAAAAATTTACTAAGAAGTCAGATGATGCTATCTTTGTTGGATATTCCTCAACTCTATTGCTTATAGAGTTTACAACATCCAAAATCAACAATTTGAGGAATCATCCAACATTGTTGTCAATGAGCACACTCCTTGTGTTAGGGGGAATGAACCTGATTACATTTTTGACATAGAATTGTTTCCTAACTATTCTAATTCATCTTGTGAGAATGAATTAGTTAGAGTAGGTCCTCAAAATGATCATGATCAACTATTTGAGTTGCCCAGACCTTGTTCAAATTCTCCAAGAGTGACTAAAGATCCAGCTCCAACTATCTTAAGATCAAGTAGCATGACTCATTTAAGAGATAGTGAAGCTTCAACCAGTGTTCCTTCTAGTAACACTGAACAACACCCAATTGATAGAATTAGTACTCTGAAGGAACAAACAACTATTAATGTTGCTTCTCAGGCAATCACTGATGATGATGTTTCCCTTTCATTCAATCTCTCCTTATTGAATGACATTGAAACAACAACTGGACCATGTGTTCATGCTCCTGAGCAAAATATGTCGAACTTGGATTTATCTTTGCAACTGGAAGTGATTCCTAGATTAAGGATTCACAACACTCATCCAGCTGAAAACATCATAGGAGAAGTCTCTGAAGGCGTGAGAACAAGGGGACAAACTCATCATGGGAATGTCTGTCTGTACTCATGCTTCTTGTGTTAGATAGAACCCAAGAAAGTCGAAGAAGCCGTTAAAGGATAGTTGCTGGGTTGAGTCAATGCAAGAGGAATTGCTTCAATTCAAGAGACAAAAGGTTTGGAACCTTTGCCCGCTACGATCTGGTCAAGTACCTATAGGCACTAAATGGGTTTTTAGGAACAAGAGAGATGATAGAGGCTTGATCATCAAAAAAAAAGCTAGACTGGTTGTTCAAAGATACACCCAAAAGGAAGGAGTTGATTATACTGATGTCTTTGCACCTGTTGTAAGACTTGAGGCAGTTAGAATCTTCCTTGCTTATGCTCTATCCAAGAACTTTACTGTGTATCAACTTGATGTAAAGTGTGCCTTTCTATATGGAAATATATATAGGGAGGTCTATGTTTGCCAACCTTCAGGATTTGAAGACCCATAGCACCCTAACTATGTGTGCAAACTGGATAAAGCTCTTTATGGGCTGCACCAGACACCTAGGTTATGGTATGAGAATTTGTCTTAGTTCCTCCTAAAGAATGTTTACACTAGAGGAACCATTGATAAGAATCTTTTCATAAGAAACTCTAGGAAAGACATATTGCTCATTCAGGTCTATGTTGATGATATCATATTTGGTTCTTCAAATGACCAAATGTGTAAAGACTTTGAGAGAACTATGAAAAAGAAGTTTAAGATGAGTTCCATGGGAAAAATGGACTTTTTTCTTAGAATTCAGGTGAAGCAGATGAAGGGTTTTTTATCAATCAATCTAAGTATTTCTTTGATATCTTAGAGATATTTGATATGAAGGATTGTAAGCCAGCCAAGACACCCATACCCATAAACCATGATCTTTGTCCTGACTCTGAGGGGGAGGATACTGATCAACATCAGTATAGGGCAATCATCTCTTCTCTGATGTATCTCACAACAAGTAGACCTGATATCATGTTTGTTACATGCATCTGTGGAAGATATTAGGCTACACCAAAGGTGTTTCACCTAGTGGCTGCCAAGAGAATTTTTAGATACCTCAAAGGAACATCAAAGCTTGGTCTTTAGTATCCTAGAAACTCCAACTTCAATCTTTATGGCTACTCAGATAGTGACTATGGTGGCTTCAAACTTAACAAGAAATCCATATCAAGAGGATGTCGATTTCTTAGTGGAAGGATCATCTCATGGCAATGCAAGAAGCAATCCTATGTCTCTATATCTACTGCTGAAGCTAAATACATTGTTGCTGCAAGTTGTTGTGCTCAGCTGCTGTGGATTTAAAACCAGATGCTAGACTATGGATTCAACTTCATGAGCACTCCTATCCATATTGACAACAACAATGCTATCTGTATCACTGAAAATCCTATGAAGCACTCCAAGACAAAGCACATTGATATCAGGTACCATTTCATTAGAGATATTCATGAGAAAAACCTGATCAAACTAATCAAAGTTGACTCAAATGAACAATAAGCTGATTTGTTCACTAAGGCTTTTAATGAACAAATATTTAAATATCTTATTACAGCTATTGGGATGATAAACATTGATTAGTTTATCTCACTTGAAAAACCTTTTAGAAGTGTGTAATGTCTTGTGTCAAAACAATCTAAGTCCTGTTACAATAGGTTAAATTTCTAAGTATGGGTTTATCCAAAGAGAAATTAACCTTCGAAAGATTTGTTTCATATCTTCCGAAGCTAAATTTCTCCAAAGGAAATTTTCTTTTCGGAAGAGTTTTTAGTCTCGAAAGAAGCGATTGATTGAGTATCAGATTTACTTCCGAAGCATACAAAACTCTCCATTCAAAAGACCTTCTTACTCTAGGAAGTAAATTTATTTACCTCCAAAAATAAGTTTTGGCTTCAGAAGAGAAAATCCTTCGGAAATACTTTTACCTTTGGAAGAAGACTTTGTTCTGTAATGAAAATCTTTGGGCCCCACACAGTAAAAAGTAAAGATTTTCTTAATGATGTCGGAATATTTTAAATGGTTTTTAACCTTACTGCCATTGTCATATCTTACCCCAAACCATCCTTTCACCTTATCCATAACCCTTAAAAACCGCCATTCCACCTATTTAAATAATTCTGACTCTTCACTTTAATCTTTTTACCAAATTTACTGTCCAAAGCTTCCTTCATCCCAAATTCACCATGCTTAAACTTGTTTCATCATCTCCTTTCTTACTATGGCACTCAACCATCAACACAAACAAGTCACATTCCTTGACTCTACTAAGGATGCTGACTTCTCAGACATCATCTCCTTCCATACCCAATCTACCTACTTCACTGCTCTGACTATGAACCCTACTGTTTACTTGAACCACATGGAAGATTTTTGGGGTAACGGTCAGATAGTACTCCGAAATGGAGTTAGGGTTATTCGGACGAGCATTTCTGGCAAGGAGTTGGTCATTAATGAACAGGTCATCCAGGAGCATCTGGAGCTCCATGATGAAGGCATTCCAACTAAGTTCCCAAATCAGACCTTGATGACACCTATCTTCAAATGGGATACAGTGGAGATATGAATAGGTCTACAGTCTATAAGTTCAATTTTACTTATGACTGGAAGTTCCTGTTCTTCATTGTTTGTCAAACAAGTCTGGGGGATGGGATCAAATCCCATATCAACTAGGCTGCCTAGTTCGTGGATTGGTGAAGATCCTCTGCTTCAACTACTTAAGGTTTGTGCTGACTAACCTTCTAGGACTTCTAGGAAACCTCCAAAAGGACACATTCTGTATGTATCCTAGGTTTCTTTAGCACATAATCAACTGTGAGCTGGACCAGAGTAAGCTTGTCTATGCAGCTACTCTGCATGTCCCTCAAATGAGGCCGACTGATGGGCTTCAAATTATACGTATAAAACACATCAATTGCACATCAATTATTCTATAAACTCTTACTGAAAATGATGATTTGATACTTAGATCGTTCATATTGTGTTTTCAGTCTTAGAAAAGACCAAGATGAACAAAAGAAGCATAAATGAGAAGAAAATGAAGAAAACCAAGTTTTGGAATTCAAGCATGGGGTCGTGCTTCATGAGGCACGCCCCCATTCCCAGCCTGAAACACACCCCCGTGCTTAAATCAACACACCCCGTGTTTGTTGGTTCGACAAGAAAAAAAGTACGGTTCCCCGACCCAAGGAACGGGGGCGTGCCCTAGGAGGCACGGGGTCGTGCCCATTGAACACGAGGTCGTGTCCGACAAGCTCTGAGTGTACTAGCCGACCAACTTTTACGTACATTGTACTAGCACGGGGCCGTGCCTTTTAGGTGCGGGGCCGTGCTTAAACACTCTAGAAAGCCTATAAATAGGACTTCATTTGCAACTTTAAGGGGAGCGTTTGGGAGGTGAAGTGTTGGTGTTCCCTCTCGGGAACCCAGCCTTTGGAGGTCCTTAAAAGGTTTTGGAGGTTCATTCAACACTTAGAAGAAGCTTGGGATTGTCACCGGTTTGATTATTCTAATTTTCCGATGATTTCATTACTATCTTTTATCTTTGTTGTTATGTTCAAGCTCATTATGAGCTAAACTTCATGTGTTATCCTAATTTAATGAAACTTATGTAATTTTTGATGAACTAATGTTGTGATAAATATTATGTTAATGTAATGGTGGTCTTGGGAAAACTATTGATGGGTAACATCTACATTTGAACGGGAAGTTATAAATTTATGGTTTGTGATTTTGATTGTCATACACTGTTGAAAAACGTATGATCAACTTTCATTTGTGAAACCGGTCTTCGTAATAAATCCATGGCTAATGAACTAGAAATAGTTGTTAGAAATCATATCACTTTAACTTTCTGATCATTTGCAGGTTCCCTTTTATTAGTTTGAGAAATCTTCAGTAATTGTTACGGTTTTCTAAAATTAATGGTATGTTAGGAAGGAACCTGATCAACTCTCTTTTTAACATTACGTAATATTTTAAGAAATTGTATGTCAAATAGGTCACAAAAGATTTACCTACATTACTAGGGCTTGGATCTGAGCAGTAAAACTCAACCTGACAGGATCTAGTCACTACGGCAGCAGTATAGACGAGAAATCACGCCAGCTCATCTTAAGAAATATTAACATAATTACATTATTCAATATCTCTAATCACACCACCAATTCATCACATTTACATAAGTGTAATCTAAATTAGGATAACAGCCTTACTTCAGTGAAAGAATCACCAGAAGTCTCAACCTATCTTTATTTATCTTTATCTATCTTTATTTATTGTTATAATGTTTAACGTATCATTTTCTAAAAATAGAAAACTGATAGTCATTTACGATGGATGTTGAGTAGGCTTAGTGTGTCCACGGATTGATACTCGGTTCTTACTAACACTATATTATATTACGAGAGGTACACTTGCCTTTTGTGTGTTTTGTTTAGTATTTGTAATAACCAGTTAAAACTGAATCTGTGCGTAAAATATTTATCAAAATATATATACTATCCGCACGCATCACCGACCTTCAAGATCTTGAAGACAGTGTCCACCAACTTCACTGGAAACACACTGACCTTCTTCCAGGTTTGATTTAGCCAATGGCTCCTGGTGACATCCCTATTCATCCCACAAGTGATGAACCCACACCAACTACCCTTGTTTTGCCAAATCTTCCTGCTCACCCCATCAAACACACATATCAGAGATGCAAATGAACCCTTGCTCAGTCTACTCTGATTGAGCAAACCCCTCCTATTCAAACCAAAAAGACTAGAGTGGAACCATGGGTTCCCACTCAGTTAGAGGTCTCCCCATCCTTCTCTTTTGACCTCAATATGGAATTTGAGTCTCCTCAGTCTCAATTCCCTGATCCCCAAACCCAGGTTGCTAGCCCTAAAGAAGAGTCCCAACACTCTCTTGAGAAACCAAAAAAGGACAGCCCCACCAAAGGCTCAATGCCACTAGAGATTGACCAAAGTCCCGGGTCACTAGGCTTCACTTCCTATCCTTTACTGACCTTTTATTCAGAACTGATGAGGAGATTATGTTTCTTCATGGCAATGAAGTTGAACCACAACAACCTCTAACGGATCAACAGAGCCTAGATGGACCTCTTATCTCTAGCGCACATCAGTTAAAACCAACTGAGGTGAGTCCCACTGATGTGGAGGGTACTCCTGTAGATTCAGCTGCCGCTACTGAAGGAAACTCATTGGATCCTCAGGCCAGTGGTACTAGCTCTGAGACTGAATCTACGGCAACTGTGCCTTTTGATGACTCTGAAGAGACATTCTTAGGCAAGGGAAACCAGGGTGCCAAGAAACCACATCTCGTGGTGAGGATGAACATACAAGGTATGTTACCTACAAGGTATGTTACCTACAAGGTATGTTACCTGATCTCACCGTAACTCTTCAAAAGAAGATGAGGGAAGTATGCAACTCACCATTCAAAACCTACTTTATAAAGTTTCAAACCTTGAATTAAAGGTTAATACTTTAGAGGATAGGTTTGCCACTCAACAACTTGAGATTGAACATCTCAAGGCTCAACTAGCTGAGAAATAGATTGAGAGATCTATTAGGCACGTACCTATTCAAGTCTCATTGACTTCTTCATTCAGCTTATCTAGCTCTCAGGATGATGCTACCAAAAAGGGGGAGAATGTTTAGAGACAAACAATAGAGGAACCACTTGTAACACCCCGAAAAGTCAAAACGAGTCATCGAGGATAATAGGCTTAATTAGTGGGCATTTAATAAAGAAAGAAAATGGGTTATGGGCTAATTAGGCTTTTAGGCAAGAGCCTAAGTGATTTAGGGCCCATAATCAACCCTTTAACCCATCTAATCAGCCACCATCTCCTCACTCCAACCCTAACCACCAAATTTGTAGAGAGAGAAAGTAGATAGAGAAAGTGAAGAAAACTTAAGATTTGAAGCTTCAAAGGTTAAGAGATTGAAGATCTGGGTGCTGGAGCATCAAACCATAAGAAAAGAACAACAAATCCAGGTAAGAATCGGCCTCTAAACCATTTTGTAGATAATACCCAGATTCTAGGGTTTTGGGTTTTGAAAAAGTTGCAAAGAATCACATAAAGGTCACAATTTTACGTATGAAAACATGTAAAAATATTAGATATAGCATCATGGATGATTAACTAAGAGATTGGACGTAAAAAGTTGCGATTTTGGATTAAAAACGGGCTGGTTCGTAATTTTTATGCGATCTGCGAAACTATCTGTGCATCCAGCGAAATTGCATATTCAAACAACGAAACTATGAAGATTCCTTACGAAACTATAGTTTCGCAGTTAGTTTCGCAGACATGGAATTCCCACGAAAGATGTGCAAAACTGCCATGCGAAACTGGCAGTGAAACTGTCAGCGAAACTGATAGCGAAACTGCTAGCAAAATTGCCAACGAAACTGCGAGCGAACTGGCAGCGAAACTACTTATCTGCCAGCGAAATTAGTAGTGAATTTAGGCAGAAATTAACCCCTTTAAGTGTTAACTTATCTGCAGGTTGTGTAGTGAGATCCTAGCCTAGAAAGCTTAGTTTAGAGGTTGCTCACGGTACCCCAAGTGAGTTCTAGATCCCTTATTTGTATGTTTTTTCATGTTCTGGGGTTATTATGCATACTAATTACACGTTTTTAAATGTCCATGATTTTATCAGTTTTTAACAGGGAGATCAATTTTTCAATAAGGAAATGTGTTATGTAAATGTTAAATTTTTTTTTTCGCGCTAACCTGGCAGCACGGCCCCAGCCAGGGGCGTTGCCCCTTGGACCCCACTAGGGGCTGTTGCCCCTAGAACCCCCGCTGTCCCGCGGAGGGTAGGTTATGTTTTATGATGACTAGTACTTGGCTTTTCGTGTGCTTATTAAGTTAAGTATTATATAAAAAGGTGAAAGACGATATTAATGAAAAGTGAAACGTAATGAATGTTGCCCCTGGGCCCATTTGATAATGAAGAGTCTTGCAAACACTATGATAGACTTCACTTACGTGAGTTTGATGTTTTATGATTGATCCATTGTTGATACATATGTCCCTAGTTTATGTGCTTAATGTAAAAGTTTTTCATGGCTTACATATGTGTAATGAAACAATGTAATAATATATGATTTTTGTTTTGATGTTTACTTATATTCGATTCATATATATAAACTTATTATATAGGTTTGAAGTTGTTATATGATGATTCATGCTAATGGACCATACTTATGGACCATACGCACGAATACATCATGCTAATGAACCAGTCGCACGACTGAACTAGACGACTGGATCAGTCGTACAAGTGAGACATGAGATTGACTCAGTCGCACGACTGAACTTTCAGTCATGTGTATGAATCAGTCACATGGGTCAGTCGCACGACTGAACCATGCTAATGGTTCAGTCGCATGAATGAAGACTGCAAACCTATAAATACCACTTAATTCGTGGAAAAATTAGACTTTTGACAAATACTCATAACCTAGCCGTCCATAGCGTCCAGAAAGCCTATTCCAAGTTCATAGTTTGCATCTGATCTTTTTCTACTCGTTCTTAACGTTTCTTTAATCATTAGATTGATCGTGATTGCGGTCTCACTGAAGGGATCGCCAATCAAATAGGATTCCGCACTATTTGATCTAGTTTCACGCATAATCATTTATTACTCCGTATGTACTTGGTCCCTAACATCCGTATTCATGAGCGGGCTATGTGCCTTGCAATGTGGATCAACTTTCGGGGGTTAGCTACCATGATGATGTGTACCGACAGGGATCGACATTCGTTGTCGATCAACATGGAGCTCTTGCTTTGTGCAATCTAATTTATGATGAAAATGAAAAAAAATGAAAGAATGAAAGATAATGAACATGCTCATTATGATGCAAGGAATGTAATGTATTATGTTGTATGCTTGGTCATTATATGAAGGATAAAGTTATATTTTCTTATTTACCTAAAACTAGAACTCACTCAGCAAAGCTGATTTTTATGCATAATAGTTGGCAGGTAATTAATGTTGTTGAGGATGGCAGAAGGTGGGAAGCTACTTGGATGGTAGTGGATGGCAATTCTAATTATATAATCTTTTATTATAATTTAAGAACAAGTACTATGTTTTATTTACAATTGAAGGGTATATGTATGGGTACAATATGGTTTCCAAGTTTTAAATGTATGTCTATTTAATTCTGCTGCAATGTTTTGGTTATGAAAAAAATGATTTTTATGTTATGATTAACCAACTGTGAGGTTTTCCGGGAACGGGGCCTTACAAGTTGGTATCAGAGCCAAAGTTTAAGAGAATTGGGAAAGTAATTTTGAAAACCTAAACTTGAACTGAAAATGGGACCGAATGAAGG
The DNA here is from genome assembly GCA_018326385.1 of Flaveria bidentis. Lineage (NCBI taxonomy): Eukaryota > Viridiplantae > Streptophyta > Magnoliopsida > Asterales > Asteraceae > Flaveria > Flaveria bidentis. The sequence continues at coordinate 13,322 of BJCM01225550.1, read as the reverse complement.
ATGCCAATGCAAGTAGCTACGTGCCATCAGGTAAAAGTTTTCAAGTAAAATTCGGATTATGTGTGTGTGTGTGTGTTATATGTTCTATGTGTTTCTAGATTTAAATACTGACATATGTTAGGATAGTGATTGCTTGGGACAGGAGAGTAAGTAAGTGGTTAATCACACTTGGCCACTGTAATTAAGGACTTACCGTACTTATAATGATCTAGCAATTATCTTGAATAACCATTTTGTTGTTTGAATCTTATAGGAATTATTTATGGCTAGTAGCAAATCAAGCAAGGCAACTTGAGGAGGTGCTCGTGGCGGGCGTACTACTGAGCCACATGTTACCCGGAGCAAAGCTAAAGCTCCTGAGACTGTTCATGAGGAGTCAGTCCTCCATAGTCACCCGGAGGGTGAGGTATCAGCCACCCTCAAATCCACTCTAAAGGAGGCTATCACCGATGAAGTCTACAATGTCATGCAAAATGTCTTACCCTCGGTGGTGACTAAGGTGATCAAAGCAGTCAAGGATGGAGAGAAAGCAGATAAGAAAGGGATGGAAAATGAGAAGAATTCTAGGAAGTCCACTAGGAGGACGAAGGAATCTGAAGAGGAGCCATCAAACCTAAGGTGGTAGTCCATGATGACGACAGTGATGAGGAGCCTAAGAGAGAGACGACTAAGGGGTGCAATTATGGGTCATTTCAAAGGTGCAAGCCCCCAACCTTTGATGGTAACGACAATGCTACTACCGCTCACCGTTGGGGCAAAGAGATGGAAGCAGTGCTAGAAATCAGTGAGTGTCAGGAAAATCAAAAAGTTAAGTTTGCCATTCATTCATTCGTTGACTCAACATTGTGCTTGTGGGACAATATTGTCCAGGCTGAAGGAAAGCGATCGATAGCCAAAATGAATTAGTCTGAGTTGAAGGAGTTAGTGCTGGAGGAGTATTGTCCCTATCGGGAATTAGACAAGATTGAGAAGGAGTTCTTGTATTTGGAGGCTGGGAACATGACTCATCAAGAGTATACCTCCAAGTTCAATGAACTTGCAAGACTTGTGCTAGACATGGTAACACCTGCATCTAAGAAGATCAAAAGATACATGCAGGGTTTGCCTGTGGATATCAGAAGGCACATGATTGCGGCTAGACCACGCACGTTTAGGTCTGTGGGGGATTTAGCTAGGAGTTTGTATGATGAGAGAGACCCGATGCCTGTACAAAAGAAGGTAGAGAAATGGAGTGGGATCAAGAATGGAAATGGGAAGAGGTTCGGAGGTGATAACTTCAGGAGTGGAGAGAAGAGAATGAGGGTTGAGGATCAGTCAGGGAGACGGGGAAATACAGGTGAAGGAGGTGCTTGTAGAAATTGTGGAAAGGGTCATTCAGGGGAGTGTAGAGTTGGGACTGGAAAATGTTTTAAATGTGGGGACGAGGGCTACTATGCTAGGGATTGCAAGGCGGTGAAGTGTTACCAGTGTGGCAAGATGGGACATGTGGAGAGGGATTGCAAGAAATGAAAATCAAGAGGATTAGGAACGGTTAAAGCTGGAGATAAGGGAAAGGGTGACGATTCGAAGGCAAAGTCGAGGGCATTCAACATAACTTGCGAGGAGGTCAGGGCAGATCCAGAAGTAGTTTCAGGTATGTTTCTGGTAGACCATGAATATGCTTCTGTGTTATTTGATTCTAGTGCTAGTAGGAGTTTTGTGTCTGCTGCCTTTTGCCGTTTGTTGCATGATAAGAGTAGAAAGTTAGTTGAGCCTTTGTATGTAGAAACAACCATTGGTAAGTCCACTAAGGTAATTAAAGCAGTTGAGGATTGCTTGATTGAGTTAGAAGATTATAAGTTCCCTGCTAGGTTGCATGTTATGGCCCTAGGAGGTTTTGATGTGGTGTTAGGCATGGATTGGTTAGCTAGCTATGAAGCCAATATAATATGTAGCAAGAAGGTAATACGTCTAATAGCATCCGATAGTAGATCTGTTACGGTTCGTGGGGATAAGGTGTGCTGTGTACCGAAGGTCGTGTCGATGATCGCAGCTAAAAAGTACTTGAGACGTGGGTGTAACGCTTACTTGGTCTATGTAAAAGATGTGGATGTGCCAGAGCCACAATTATCAGACATGCCAGTAGTGCACGAGTTTCCTGACGTCTTTCCTGAAGACCTGACTGGTGTGTCGCCTGACCGCGAAATCAAATTCCAAATTGATTTGCTACCGGGAGCATAGCCCGTCGCTAAAGCACCGTATCGATTAGCTCTATCGGAGATGGGAGAACTGAGGGACCAGTTGCAAGATTTATTAGATAATGGCTTCATCCGACCGAGTATCTCTCCATGGGGTGCTCCAGTTTTATTCGTCAAGAAAAAAAAACGGTAGCATGCGGATGTGCATTGACTATCGCGAGCTCAATAAGCTGACCATAAAGAACCGATATTCGTTACCAAGGATCGACGACCTGTTCGATCAACTTCAGGGTGCCAGCTGGTTTTCAAGGATAGACTTGCGGTCTGGTTATCACCAATTGAAGGTGAAAGAACAAGACATTCCTAAGACAGCGTTTCATACGCGTTATGGACACTACGAATTTATAGTCATGTCCTTTGGATTAACCAACGCGCCAACTGCCTTTATGGACCTTATGAATCGGGTATGTCGACCGATGGTTGGATATATCAGTAATAGTGTTCATCGATGACATCTTGATTTATTCAAAAAGTGAAGACGAACATGCCAATCATATTCGAGAATTATTGGAGACACTTAGAAGCAAGAAGTTATATGCTAAGTTCTCTAAATGCGCATTTTGGCTTCGAGAAGTTCAATTTCTGGGTCATGTGGTTAATCCCAAGGGGATCAGGGTGGACCCTACAAAGGTTGAAGCAGTGATGCAATAGGAACCTCCAAAGACACCATCTGAGATTCGTAGTTTCTTAGGCCTGGTGGGTTACTATAGGAGGTTTATCTAGGATTTCTCCAAGATAGCTTCTCCTTTGACTATGCTTGTCACACCCCGACCGACGGCGGAATCATCGGGGCGAACGAATGGGAGACGATTGCTCATAGCACATGGAACTAAATAAGTTGTAATAATATTAAATATCATTTATCATTGAACATTAAAAGACAAATACGTTCATACAATACAAAAGCTTCAAACAAAGAAATAACATATTTAGTTAAACTAGGTTCAAGTCTTATATGAGCACGAAGATCTTCAAGTAGAAAACCCGAAACATGTTAAAAATAAAGGGTCAACTATAAAGTTGGTGAGTTCCCATGGTTTAAACACACGCATACATATATATGTGTAAAGGTTTACAAGTAGCAATTCATGTCCATGGTTACGAGTTAGCAAGCTTATAGAACACATACAGTTACAACCAAACCTCGACTTG
>BJCM01225541.1:0-12724 GCA_018326385.1 Flaveria bidentis | reverse complement strand
TCACAGTTCATTGATATAGCAAAGACAATTACAAGAGTAAGAAAGCAGTTAACAACTAAAACTCTTACCATTCTTTCTAGTCTAAGCTATTTATACTAGAAACTAAGGAACTAACAATTTACAAAACTAGTCCCTATACTAGTACAAAATATAAAATAAACAATAAAAGACTAAATGTTAATCTTTCAAGGGTTCTAACATAAAGGATTAAAATACAAACATCATTATTTTTACAAATATGTAAGGTCTATAAAATGTTATTAATATTTACAAGATTTTAAATATTCAACTAGAATAAATAATCAAATTACAAATTCTTATTAGATTTATAAAGTCTACAAAGATTTAATAAAAAAGAAGTTGTTAAATTAAAATTAAAGTTATTATAAATTTAAATTTTAAATTGTAATTATTATTTTATTTAATTAAATTGTTTAATTTTATATTTATTTCAAATTTTAATCATAATCCCCGTTTAAAAAACTTATAACTCACCATTAACACCATTTCCTAACCTATTCTTAACCTCAACTATAAAAGCAAGCCTTAAGCCTTACTTTTCATTTGCTCATTCTCTAAAAATCCAACTCTTATATCTTTCTTTCATTCATTGGTTATGAAAAATTTGAAAATTTTATTTTATAAGAAATTTTAAGAATTATTAAAACTATGGTAATCTTTTATTGCTTTTATAAGAAATTTCAATCATCCTAACATCCAATTGTTATTACGACTTTATGTTGTTACCATTATTTTTTCTTCTACCAAATCTCTTTTTCATTTAATCATTATCATTTGATCATTAACATATTAATAATCACTAACCTTATAACAATCACTAACATTCCTAAATCAATTTAACAATACACTAATGAAAACAAAGAATCCCGTTTGCATATGGACAGCTAAGCCGCCGCATTCGGTTATTCCAAAAGATTATTTTCCAAAATGATGGCTATAACAAAGTCTTAGAATATTTGTATAACTCAAATAAAGACTAATATACCTTATATTGACATAATAATTTGTTCTACCCCGTTTCATGCTTTAACGATTTTAAAAGTGCACATAAGTGCCTTACTACAATTCTGATAGAAAATAATCTTACTTCAACTGACCATAACTTGATCATAAAAAACTAAAATTGAGTATATTTAGGCTCCAATGTTAAGTTCATTGAATTAATTTTTCAACGACAGTTTATACGTCTTCAAAAACTCAATCTCACAACTCAACAATAGCCTTCACAAGATAAGTGCGCATTTCAGCACCTTCTGTCTTGTGCTGCTTCTTTGACCTATATACGGATCTTTTCATAAAAATGTTTCTGAATAAAAGTTGTTCGATAGACTTTGAACTAGTCAAATGTAAATTTTTATAATTTTATGAAACAGTTTACTAATTTAAAAACTTGTTTAAACACATACCAAACATTCTATCCAAAATCTAAAATTGGTACAATAAGCGTTTTTCAATCTACCTTTCGCTTATTGGCATTCCTAAGCGTCCTAACTTCTTGTAATGAATTCTGACCTCAAGTTATTGTTTCTTTTTATCATTTAGGACATCATCTTTGATTTTTAAATATCCAAGCTTTCTTATGTACTCTACAACCATCACTATTATTGTAAGTTTTCCATGTGAGTTCTCCATGCCCTCTTTTTACTTTATTTCACACCTTTTGGGGTGAAACTTATTAACCTTATAAACTTAAACTTGTAAACATCTTGATACTTGTAAATTCTTGCAATTCATCTTTACTTTTTGTCATGGTTATTTGTGTTATTGTAATTCTTATATGAGATACATATTTTGTTTTCAATCATTAACTATTGCTAGTCAAGCGATGTCTTAGATCATTGGGCCTGATAAGCCTATTTGGTTCTAAAGCCAATGTATTGCCATCTTCTGATGACGTATGACTTGTTCATCATGGGAACCAAATACACTTAGCCAATCTTATAAACTTGTAATTAAGTCTAGGTTTGATTGTAGATGTATGTGTTAACCATTGATGTGAATTGCTTTTTCTAAAACATTTTATATATATGTACATTTAACCTATGGAAACTCACCAACCTTTAAAGTTGACCCTTTATTATTAACATGTTTCAGGTTTACTACTTGACGGATTCTTCTTGCACATATAAGACTTGGACCTAGTTTAACTAAATATTTTATTTATAAGTTTGAATCTTTTGAATTGTAATGATTTATTGTCTTGTAATGTTCAATGAAAAATGATATTTAATATTATTCTAACTTATTTAGTTTCATGTGCTATGAATAATTGTTTCACATTCGTCCGCCCCGATGATTCCGCTGTCGGTCGGGGTGTGACAGATTGGTATCAGAGCCATGGTTATAGGGAGTTAGGTTATTAGAAATGGAATGACCTAGACTGTAACTAAGTACCCTTACACATGAGTCCTCTCATGTATTTTATATGCTTAGATAGGATTTTATGTACCTTATGTGTTTATACTTGATTATGTGATTATATGCCTTATGTGCTTATTCTTTGTAAGGCCCTGTTCCCGGAGCACTTACAGTTGGATCCTCATCGCACATAAAACATTATAATTACATTTACCTTACGAAAATATTGCAGCGGAAACATAAAGAAAGATAACTTTTTATATCATTACAAATATTTTTGCAAATTAATACAAGAGTTCATTTCAAAACATCATTCGTTCGCATTACAATGTAAAAACATTAACAAAAGAATGTCATCCAAAAGAGCTGAGTATCCGCCTCATGCCATCCTCAACAACGTTTACCTGTCAACTGAAAACGTATAAAAGTCAGCGTTGCTGAGTGAGTTCTAGTTTTATAATAAAACATACATTTCATCGATAAAATCGTTATTTATTTCCTTTCAGAGTCATACTATAGTTTTCATTAGTTCGTGATTATACATCATACGTACATGCAGATAATATCATTATTATCCGCCATTACATTTGTTAACCTTCATTCATTCATTACTTCTAGTGACATGTACATTGCCCCGAACATTGTGCACGAAGCTAGTAACTGGGCCTGAGGTCTTTCATAGACCTCGAACATTGTGCAAGAAGCTGACTCCAGTACCTAGGGCAAGTACATTCACCATTTATCTTTTCTTTTTCATTCCGGATCAATGTCATATGCTATACCCGAACATTGTGCACGAAGCGTGTAACTGGGCCTGAGGTATTTCATAGACCTCGAACATTGTGCACGAAGCTGACTCCAGTACCTGGGGCAAGCGGCAAGGATCCCATTCATATGGTCAATCACAAGGATTGGACCCCAATGTGCATCCTTTGGGGTAGCTAACCCACACACCGTTGAGCTAACACCTACATTTGGTGTTCATCTCCATACATTTGCTTGCAAGACTTCTTATGTTCATTCGTTCGTTAATGCATGCATTCATTCATCATGTTCCTTTTTCTTTTCATTATCTTTCACTTTACGTTACATAATACTTTCGGTTCATTCATTAACATAACACGTAAAGATACGGAAATATAAACATACGCCATAACAAGGAACATATCATATAATCATCAAATCATGCAGGGCATATCATACATCATCATAAATGACTTCAAAAAGTCAACATACATAGCCCCCGGGAATCTCCCAAGTCAAAACTTAGATTACACTTTTCCCCAAAATCAGAAAATATTTTAAGTCCTTAGGCGCATGGGCACTATGTAGGCGCATGGGTACTATGTAGGCGCATGGGTACTATGTAGGCGCATGGGGAACACTTAGGCGCATAGGCAACTTTCAGGCGCATGGGCACTATGCAGGCGCATGAGTGCCTAGGCGGATGGGGAATCATGGACGTCTGGACACTTAGTCAATTCCAGCCCAATTCTAGGCGCATGGGTACTATTTAGGTGTATGAACACTTAGGCGCATGGGCACTATTGGAGCGCATGAGCCATACACTTAGTCGTCCAACTAACATTTCCAGGCGCATGGACCACTGTTCAGGCGTATGGGCTATACTTAAAACATTTCTAAGGCAAATTTCTAGGCGCATGAGCTACTGTTTTGGCGCATGGATTACACTTAAACCTTCTAAGACATTTTCAGGCGTATGAGCCTTATCTAGGCGTATTAGCCTCCTGTAAAACATGTTTCTAGGATGTTTTCCACCCCAATCATCAAACCCATCTGTTCTAAGCATAATGTGGCTATTCTAAACATTAATAACCTATAAACATTCAAGAACCAACATCCAACATGCACAATACATTCGGGTATTCATACATAAACTTTGTAAAATCGTTTTAATACGTTTTCAGCCCCAAAGATAGTTTAAAACATGTAAAAATAGGGGTCTAGAACTCACCTAGTGCAACTTGGGTATATCTTCCTTTCTAACCCGCTTGCAATGAGTTCAAACACCTAAAAACAACACCAAAAACACACACACCCGAGCACATACACAACACATAAGCACATAAGCATATATCCGGGATAAAACCCGTAATAAAAACATAAAAACCTTGAATTCTTACCTTGAATTCACTTCTCTTCTTCCTCTTCTTCTTCAGCCGAGAGCTTTCTCTGCTCTCTCTCTCTCTAAACTGAAGAAAATTGGTGATGTGAGGTGAGGGTGGGCGGCCATGCCCACCTTTACAGCAACTTTACAAAGTTTTGCTCTTTTTGGACACTTTTAGTCCCTCCACTTGGACTTAATTGCCTTTCTTTCTTTTATTCTTTATATCTTGTCTTTAAAAAAATAACCGGGTGTTACAAGTCAACCCCCCTTATATAGGTTTCGTCCCCGAAACCTGTTATTCCTCGAACATGTGAGGATAATGCTGCCTCATCTCTTCCTCAGTTTCCCATGTAGACTCGGATCCCTTCCTGTGTTTCCACTATACACGCACAAGAGGAACCACTTTACTTCTCAGCCTCATCTCTTTATAATCGATGATTGCCACTGGTTGCTCCATATAATTGAGCCTTTCATCTACTTCAATGTCCTCCAATGGAACAATCATGTCTTCATCGGCTAAGCACTTTCTCAGATGAGAAACGTGAAATGTCGGGTGGATTCCAATCAACTCATCTGGCAACTCCAATCGATAAGCCACCTCTCCTACACGAGCGATAATTCGGAAAGGGCCTATATATCTTGGGCACAACTTTCCCCGTTTCCTGAATCGGATAATACCCTTCCAAGGTGAGACCTTCAACATAACCCGGTCACCCACCTGGAACTCGATCGGTCTGCGTCGTCTATCCGCATACGACTTCTGCCTATCTTTAGCTGCCTTCATGAAGGCTTTGATCTTTTTGGGCTTCTCAGTCGTAGCCTGGACTGCCTCGGCGCTTCCCAACTCCTTCTGAGCAATATCACCCCAACAAACGGGTGTTCTGCATCTCCTACCGTATAGCATCTCATATGGTGGCATGCCAATGCTGGCATGATAGCTATTGTTGTACGAGAATTCAGCTAATGGTAGGTGGTCATCCCAGCTTCCCCCAAAATCAATCACACTACCCGACACATTTCTTCCAATGTCTGAATGGTCTTTTCTGACTGACCATCAGTTTGGGATGATAAGCCGTGCTAATATGTAACCTCGTCCCCATAACATCATGGAATTTCTTCCAGAATTTAGACATAAACCGAGTGTCACGATCAGGCACAATGGACAACGGCACACCATGACGAGTTACAATCTCCTTGATGAATAGGTCAGCCAACCTCTCGGATGAATATGTCTCACGGATCGGTTGGAAGTGAGCACTCTTCGTCAAGCGGTCAACAATCACTCATATGGCATCGTACCCTTTCGAAGTATGTAGAAGCTTCGTAATGAAATCCATGGTGATGTGCTTCCACTTCCATTCCTGTATATCCAAAGGTTGGATCTTCCCATACGGCTTTTGATGTTCCGCCTTCACTTGTAAACAAGTAAGGCACTTACTCATATACTCCACCACGTCACGCTTCATACCCGGTCACCAACAATCTTTCTTCATATCTTGATACATCTTTGTGGCACCATGATGAATGGAGTATCGAATCTTGTGAACTTCTCCAAAATCCTCACACGTAGATCCCCGAAACGAGGAATCCACACTCGTCTAGATCGAGTTTTAACACCATGTGTGTTTTCACCCAATTCCCCAACTAGACCTCTCATTCTTTCAGAGTTTAGATGATCTTCTTTCAGTAACTCATCCTGAAACTCCTTGACTTGCTTCATTACATCAGATGTCATGATCAGTTGGTACGGTTTCACCCGAATCGTCTCGGGCCTCTCTTTTAGGCTAAGAGCATCAGCCACCACGTTGGCCTTTCCCGGATGGTAATGGATCTCAAAATCATAATCCTTTATGAGCTCCAATCATCTCCTCCACCTCATGTTCAGATCCTTCTGCTTGAAGAAGTACTTCAAGATCTTATGGTCAGTGAAAATGGTGCGCTTCGTCCCGTACAGATAGTGCCTCCAAATCTTTAGTGCAAAGACCATGGCTTCTAGCTCCAAGTCATGAGTAGGATAGTTAACCTCATGCACTTTCAATTGTCGGGATGCGTAGGCTATAACCTTCCCCCTGCATTAACACGCACCCTAACCCCGAGTAGGAAGCATCCGAATAAACCACCAGATCTTCACTTCCTTCGGGTAATGACAAAACAGGAGCTTGAGTCAACCTTGCCTTTAACTCCTCGAATGCTTTCTCTTGAGCTTGACCCCATATAAACTTTACATCCTTTCCGGTCAATTTGGATAGTGGGGAAGCGATCTTGGAAATGTCCTGAATGAACCTTCGATAATAACCCGCCAACCCCAACAACTACGAATCTCAGATGGCGTCTTTGGAGGCTTCCATTACATCACCGCCTCCACCTTAGCAGGGTCTAACATAATCCCCTCGGGATTTATCACGTGACCTAAGAATTGAACTTCGCGCAACCAGAATGCGCAATTAGAGAATTTTGCATACAATTTCTCCCTTCTCAACGTCCCCAACACCTCTCGAATGTGACCGACATGTTCTTCTTCGCTCTTCGAGTAGATCAGAATATCATCAATAAACACAATCACTGATCTATCCAACATTGGCCGACACACTCGGTTCATCAAATTCATAAAAGCAGCTGGCACATTGGTCAAACCAAATGACTTAACGAGGAACTCATAGTGACCGTAGCACGTGCGAAAAGCTGTTTTAGGGATATCCTGCTCCTTCACCTTCAGCTGATGGTAACCAGATCGAAGATCTATCCTTGAAAACCTGCTGGCACCTTGGAGCTGGTCAAACAAATCATCTATTCTTGGTAGGGGGTATCGGTTCTTCACTGTCAACTTGTTCAGCTCTCGGTAGTTAATGCACATCCTCATACTACCGTCTTTCTTCTTCACAAACAGGACCGGAGCACCCCAGGGAGAGATACTCGGTCTAATGAACCCCTTATCAAGCAGCTCTTGCAACTGCTCCATTAGTTCTTTCATTTCTGTTGGAGCTAACCGATATGGTGCTTTGGCAACGGGTTGAGCACCGGGTATCAAGTCAATCCAAAACTCAGCCTCGCGATTTGGTGGCACGCCAGGGAAGTCTTCCGGGAATACGTCCGGAAAGTCGCGCATCACTAGTACTTCGGATAATTGCGGTACCGACACATCCACATCTTTTATGTATACCAAGTAGTCACTACATCCACGTCTCATGCACTTTCACGCCACCACCATTGAAATCACCTTTAGGATCGTCGTGACGTGATCACCATAGATCGTCACCTTATTCCCATCAGGCGTTGTCAATCGGATCATCTTCTTGCGACACACGATGTTTGCTTCATAGGTTGCTAACCAGTTCATCCCTAATACTACATCAAATCCACCTAGGGGTATCACGTGTAACATGGCAGCAAACCTATGGCCTTCTAGTTCTATGGCACGGTCCTCTATCACATTAGTAATTCTAGTGGACTTATCGATAGCAGTTTCTATATCGAAGGGCTCACCAATACATCTACTCTTATTGGGAAACTTAGCATAAAAGACAACAAAAATGAAACTCCTACTAGCACCAGAATCAAACAACACATATGCAAGAGTTTGGTTTACTAGAAACATACCTGACACCACGTCGGGGTCTGTCCTAGCCTCCTCCTGAGTCATCGTGAAAGCTCGGGCGCTTGCTTTCTTTGCTCCTGAACTATCCACCCTTGGCCTCTTACAATCTCTGCTCAGATGACCCTTCTCCCCACAGTTGTAACACCTGCCAACCCCAAAATCTCTAGCCATATAGCCAGGCTTCCCACACTTGAAACAAACATTCAATGCCCATCTACACTCGCCACCATGCTCCTTCCCACACTTGCCACACTTCTTCAACCCTGCACCAGTTGTGACCACACGTCAGTCACCTACCCTCACCACCTTATTGTTTGGAGCGGCTCCACCAAGTCCAAACCATTTCCCATTCCAGTTCCTCCCATCCCCACTCATATTCTTCACCTCAGCCACCACCACCTCACGCTCATCATATAATCTACCAGCCAAATCAACCGCCAACCTAAAAGTGCTCGGCCGGGCAGCGATCATATGCCTACGGATATCCTCTGGCAGCCCCTGGATGTATCTCTTAATTTTTCGTGACAGTGGTATCACCGGATCGGGCACCAGCCGCACCATCTCATTAAATTTAGTGGTGTACTGCTGGTGTGTCATCATTCCCGCCTCCAACTGCAGGAAATCTCTTTCTACCTTGTCCATCTCCCTATGAGGACATAATTCCTCAATCACTAGCTTCTTCAGTTCAGGCCATCTCATTCTCCCAATGGCCCTGCTACCCTCGGCTTGGAAAATGTTGTCCTACCAACACAAAGCCGAGTCCACGAAAGAGTGGGTAGCGAATTTCACTTTCTGCTCCTCACGGCACTCACTGATATCAAGGACAACCTCCATTTCCCTCACCCACCGGTGAGCAGCTGCAGCAGTGACGTTCCCATCGAAAGTAAGGGGCTTGCATCTCATAAATGCCCCATAGTTGCAGCCTCGAGAAGCCTCCGGCGTAGGCTCTTCTTCTTCCTCGTCCTCATCATCAGAGAGAACCGTTTCCGGCTCTGGTTGTTTCCGTCCTCCCGAGGACCTGTTTCTTTCCTTTCTTTCCCCATCCCTAATTGCCTTGATCACTTCGGTAACCTTAGATGGTAGAACCGTCTGCATGACCTGATGAACTTCCTCCACCACCGCCTCCTTTACTGAGGCTCTCAGATTGGCGCTCTCGTTGCAACCCTCGGGATGAGGGGCCTCTGGTTCTTCATGAACCATCTTCTCAACTTTGGGCCTCCCTCTCTTGGGTCGCGGTTCAGCACCGTGACCTCCACCACGAGTGGCCTTCGAAAATCTACCACCGGCCATAATACGCACACTAAAAGATTCAAACACCAACACGGTCATTCAAGGGAACAACTCAGTTTATGTCAAGTATAGTAAGTCCATAATTACAGTGGCTAGTTATGATTAGCCACTTACTTGACTCTTCATACCCGAAGAATTACCTGTCCTGACTACATCAGTATTTAAATCTACATACAACACATAACCACATACCATGCGCACATAAACCGGTTAACATGACGAAAATACCTGATGGCATGCAGTTACTCAGATTGGCATCCCATTCCCATTCCGTCCCATTCTCAGTTTAAGTTAAGGTTTATTTTGAAAATTTACCCATTTCGCTTAAACTTTGGCTCTAATACCAACTTGTAAGGCCCCATTCCTGGAGCACTTACAGTTGGATCCTCATCGCACATAAAACATTATAATTACATTTACCATACGAAAACATTGCAGCGGAAACATAAAGAAAGATAACTTTTCATATCATTACAAATATTTTTGCAAATTAATACAAACATTCATTTCAAAACATCATTCGTTCACATTACAATGCAAAAACATTAACAAAAGAATGTCATCCAAAAGAGCTGAGTAGCCGCCTCGTGCCATCCTCAACAACGTTTACCTGTCAGCTGAAAACATATAAAAGTCAGCGTTGCTGAGTGAGTTCTAGTTTTATAATAAAACATACATTTCATCGATAAAATCTTTATTTATTTCCTTTCAGAGTCATACTATACTTTTCGTTCGTTCGTGATCATACATCATACGTACATACAAATAATATCATTATTATCTTCCATTACATTCCTTAACCTTCGTTCATTCATTACTTCTAGTGACATGTACATTGCCCCGAACATTGTGCACGAAGCTAGTAACTGGGCCTGAGGTCTTTCATAGACCTCGAACATTATGCAAGAAGCTGACTCCAGTACCTAGGGCAAGTACATTCACCATTTATCTTTTCTTTTTCATTCTGGATCAATGCCATATGCTATACCCGAACATTGTGCACGAAGCGTGTAACTGGGCCTGAGGTATTTCATAGACCTCGAACATTGTGCACGAAGCTGACTCTAGTACCTGGGGCAAGTGGCAAGGATCCCATTCAGATGGTCAATCACAAGGATTGGACCCCAATGTGCATCCTTTGGGGTAGCTAACCCGCCCACCGTTGAGCTAACATCTACATTGGGTGTGCACCTCCATACATTTGCATGCAAGACTTCTTACGTTCATTCGTTCGTTAATGCATGCATTCATTCATCATGTTCCTTTTTCTTTTCATTATCTTTCACTTTACATTACATAATACTTTCGGTTCATTCATTAACATAACACGTAAAGCTACCGAAAGATTAACGTACGCCATAACAAGGAACATATCATATAATCATCACATCATACAGGGCATATCAAACATCATCATAAATGACTTCAAAAAGTCAACATATATAGCCCCCCGGAATCTCCCAAGTCAAAACTTACATTACACTTTTCCCTAAAATCAGAAAATATTATAAGTCCTTAGGCGCATGGGCACTATGTAGGCGCATGGACAATGTGCAGGCGCATGGGGAACACTTAGGCGCATGGGCAACTTTCAGGCGCATGGGCACTATGCACGCGCATGAGTGCCTAGGCGCATGGGGAATCCTGGACGTCTGGACACTTAGTCAATTCCAGCCCAATTCTAGGCGCATGGGTACTATTCAGGCGTATGAACACTTAGGCGCATGGGCCACTTGGGCGCATGGGCACTATTGGGGCGCATGAGCCCTACACTTAGTCGTCCGACTATCATTTCCAAGCGCATGGACCACTGTTCAGGCGTATGGGCTATACTTAAAACTTTTCTAAGGCAAATTTCTAGGCACATGAGCTACTGTTTAGGCGCATGGATTACACTTAAACCTTCTAAGAAATTTTCAGGCGTATGAGCCTTATCTAGGCGCATTAGCCTCCTGTAAAACATGTTTCTAGGATGTTTTCCACCCTAATCATCAAACCCATATGTTCTAAGCAAAATGTGGCTATTCTAAACATGAATAACCTATAAACATTCAAGAACCAACATCCAACATGCATAATACATTCAGGTATTCATACATAAACTTTGTAAAATCATTTTAATACGTTTTCAGCCCCAAAGATAGTTTAAAACATGTAAAAACCCGGGTCTTGAACTCACCTGGTGCAACTTGGGTATATCTTCCTTTCGAACCCGCTTGCAATGAGTTCAAACACCTAAAAACAACACCAAAAACACACACACTCGAGCACATACACAACACATAAGCACATAAGCATATAACCGAGATAAAACCCGTCATAAAAACATAAAAACCTTGAATTCTTACCTTGAATTCACTTCTCTTCTTCCTCTTCTTCTTCAACCGAGAGCTTTCACTTCTCTCTCTCTCTAAACCGAAGAAAATTGGTGATGTGAGGTGAGGGTGGGCGGCCATGTCCACCTTTACACCAACTTTACAAAGTTTTGTCCTTTTTGGACACTTTTAGTTCCTCCACTTGGACTTAATTGCCTTTCTTTCTTATATTCTTTATATCTCGTCTTTAAAAAAATAACCGCGTGTTAAATTCTAATACTTTGAATCTTATCAATGCAGACACGAACCTTAAATCATATTCTAAGGCATTATGTGCCTAAATTAAATGGTTTTCAAAATAAGCTTTACATTGTTATTCGTGGTTTTCAAGTCTCATCAAAGTCTTTGTCCTATAACTTGATACATGTAATGCTGGATGAGCGTGATACCTATACCTCAATGTGTTCTGTCTAGGTAAGGTATTCATATAAAACTTAATCAACCGATGGATCCATTTACCTTACCTGGGAACCCTTGGGGTGAGTGTCCACTTATAGGTACGCATGTCTTCATTAAGGTTGTAGTTCACAAAATATTTTGATAAGTCAACATATTGGTTTGGATTGTAAACCGAACGTTACACTCGAAACATCTTGTTCTTTTGAATCGTATTATCATTGATCTTGTCTTCTTGGAACATAAAACTCATTACCCAATTCTCATAATGACCCTTAATAATCTTTTTGAATGTCTGCAGGACCGTTGAAGGCTTACAAATTTCAACACAACAACACAATGAGGAGAGTGACTCAAACTTAATCAAACGGTAAACTGGATTAACCACAAGATGATACTAAGAACACAAGTAATTAATGAGACAGAACCAAAAGAACACAACACAAGGAAATGGGTTTTCAAGATTGCAGTATATTGCTTTCTCAGGTTCTATTACAAGCGTTACAAGGTACATCATAAGTTACAAGAACACAAGAATACTTATACTACATCCTACAACCC